>VNJT01001260.1:0-67862 GCA_008042655.1 Drosophila burlai | reverse complement strand
GTGTGCTCTCGAGATTGGCGGAGCTCCTTGGCTAATGTTTCCTCTCGCTGAAGAGCCGAGCTAAGCTCCACTTGGCGCTGTCTCTCCTGCGACAGGTAATCGTCAAGCTGCAGACGAGACTTCTGCAGCTCCTCGTTGGCGTGCTCAAGTTCGTGTTTCAGAGACTCGTATTCGATTTGCAGGAAGCGTGTTTCGCTGTCCTTGGCTGTTGCCAGGCCTTGATTCCCATCGTCATCCACTGGATTTGCTTTGAGCTCCGCGATGAGGGCATCCTTGGCCTGCAAGGCTCTCTGGGCCTTGAGGCGGTATTCCTGCAGCTCCTGGCGCTGCTGCTCCGTTTCCTTTGTCTGCATTTGCAGCTTGTGGGCGGCACTCATGTATTCCTGCTGCAGTTTGGCCAGATTGGTTTCCAGCTCGGAAATGGAGTGCACGTAGGCCATGTGAGCTGTCTGTGCCTCGTTGAGGTCGTGCACCGCCTTGTCCCTCTCCTCGGAGAGAGTTTGGGCCAAAGTTTCCAGCTCTTGGTTTCGCTGCTGCAATGCGAAATTCTCGCTGTCATGGTTCAGTTCGTTCAAACGCAGACGTAGCTCATCCCTTTCAGCTGTAATTTCATTCAGAGCAATCTTGAAGGCGGCCAATTCCTGGGTATCCATAGAGTTGCTGGAGTCCTCCGGACCGTTCGACGAGGCACTGGGCGATGTGGCCATCTTCTGACGCATCTCCTTAGTGACCACGGAACCGCTTCCCTCGCTCTTGACACTCGTCGACGTGCTGTTGGCGACCGAACGCCTCGCTGGCGAGAGAGTGGACTTTAACGACAGGGATTGGGTGCTACTGGTCATGCTCCTTCGCATGGGATCCGCCGACCCGGTTGGATTGTCTGTCTGAAGCGCCGTGGCTGCATTCTGGTCGAGCTTGTTAAGAATGTTTTCGGCCTTGTCCGCCAGTCCTGTTATCCAGGATGACATATTTTCTGTAAAAAAAACAACACAGAAACCACCAAGCGAAAACACGTAAACAATATCTGACAGTGTGACCAGGGGGTGAATTTAAATTTGAAGTCCCATAACGCAAGGTCGCTCTAGAATTAACGGTTTTTTAAATAAAATAATGTTTTTTTTTTATTTACTGCTCGTTTAAAGAAAATTATAGAATAACTTTTGCATAGAATTATTGGTATAGAACCACCATATCTTAAAATTATTGGGGTCGCTAACTTCCATTCCGATGTTTGTTATTTTATTATTGTTATTTTTATTTCCTATCTTTAACCGCATAATAAACTCCGAGTTAAAAGTTCTCATTTATTAAATACTCAACGAACGGGCAGTAGTGCTTAACAAACTTTGAGCCTAGCCTATAAAACTATTATAATCATGTCACTTTCCGATGCAGAAATCTTTAAAGACGACATCGAGTATATCTTCGCAGCTGACATGCCCGGTGATGCGTTCAATGCAGCGCACGGAGTTGCGCAGTTTGGCGGCCGCAATAGCCAAGTCTGGGTAAACATCGGGTCTGTAATCTCGCAGAAAGATGTCGATGTGCTGGATGCAGCGCTCCAGTTGCTGCCGGTAGCGTGTGTTTGTGATGCGCGGGTTCTCAGCCCGGGGTTCACCGCACAGTTCCTGGAGCTGTTTTTCCAGAGTGCCCAAAAATGTAGGCATTTTATCGGGTTTATGGCATGATATGGGTAAAACATTGGAGAGCTTGTTCAGCTGTTGGAACTCATCGCTTGACAGGGTGTCAGTTTTATTGGCCACCAGCTGAAGCCGTTTACCATTGCACAAATCCAAAGGAATATCCAACTCGTTCAGATAGTTATCCACAAACTGTGAAACCGAGTCGTTGTGTGTGACTTTAGTAACATCCTTGGCATCCGCTAGGAGCAGTATTAAATCCGATTGGGCCAGGCAGGCCTTGGCCCTCTGCATTCCTTCCTGTTCTATACTGTCCGTGGTATTTCGTCGAAGTCCTGCCGTATCCGAAAAGACAACAGGGTATCCTCCGAAATTGTGCATTGTTTCGATGATATCTCTTGTAGTCCCCGCCTGATCAGTCACTATAGAGATGGATCTTTGGCAGAGCAGATTGAGCAGACTGCTCTTGCCCACATTGGGAGCTCCGATTATCACGGTACGGACGCCATCGCGAAGAAGCTCGCCCTGCCGCTGGTCACTGAGGTGTTCGACGATATCGCGCCTCACCGCTTTTAGTTCTTTCGTGAGTTGCAGGATGACGCCGCCCTCAATCTGCTCGTCCTCGGCAAAGTCAATATAGGCCTCCAGGTGGGCGGCACAGCGGATGAGTCTCCGGCGCCAGTTGTCGTACAGGCGGGCTAGAGCACCGGTGCTCTGCAGCAAGGCCTAGAAAGAAGCGGTGCTATAATTGGGTTATGTTGTAAGGATTCCTTTTTCGAACTCACTTGCTTTCTTTGGGCCTCCGTTTCGGCATGAATGAGGTCCGCCAGTCCCTCCACCTCTGTCAAATCCAGTTTGCCACCGAAAAAGGCTCTTTTTGTGAATTCCCCCGGCTGTGCTGGTCTTAGACCATCCACCTTGCCCAGGGCATCCAGCATGGCGGCAATGACGGCCAGAGAACCGTGTACCTGGAACTCGCAAGAGTCCTCGCCGGTAAAAGAAGCTGGTCCTGGAAACCAGAGTAGCAGCCCGCGGTCAATCATTTCCTTGCTGGCAGGATGGAAAAAAGATTTCAGGTACGCCTGACGGGCCTATTGAAAGATTAATTATTTATTTAATTATGTGCCTCTTGTGACCCATATATGTACTATATAAACATATAAGCTATTTGTCGCACGAGCTCGAGATTAAATTTGGCGCTAATTAGTAACTTTTTCTTGGCTCCGGTTAGGTTTTACTCTACCTGAAATGTTTGAAATTATGGAGATACCTTTAATTATAAATTTATGATTAGCAACCTAACATACGTTAGTTTTGGCAGAGTGCCATTTATTACGATATTAAATGTGTAAGATTATTGATGATACAAACTTTTTGATATTCTTAATCCTTATAATATAATATATTTAAATGTAACCTCGACTCGCTCTTATGCCGACGATGACATATAGTCACGATATTTAATAGATACATATATATTTGGATATATTTAATGAACTTGCCTTCGGCTCGTACTCTTTATTGCCCACAATGGCACGGAGTGCCTTCTTTGTCTGAGGCCCGGAGACTCGTATCACGGAAACTCCGCACTTGACATAGCCGGAACTCAAGCTGTAGATGGTGCAACCGCTGCTGGCAAAGCGCCGGAAGCTGCCCCAAATGCCATTTGTCCCGTTTCTAAGCAGCGCCATGCCGCAAAGTCAATTAAAAATCGAACCGCCGAACAAGTAAACAAACAATTAAAAATGTGTGCCAGCAGCTGGAATATTAAAATATACCAATAAAATATGTTGTTTGGCCACACTTAAATAATAAGGTTGACAATTATCGACTTATCGTTTTTCAAAATTGTTAAAACTAAAATTGAAAGAATATAAATTTAATTCATCATTTTTATTTGAACAATTTCATTGTAGATTTATAACAAATCTGGTCTTACATTAACACTTGGTATGATTTTGAAGTCGCATTTCTTGTGAACGAAAAAGTTGTCCCCACCTGTCTGGCCAAAAGGATTCTGACTAGTAGTGAAACTGTCGCTTTCGATCGCGCAGTCCTAAGTCACGATCAAGATTTACCACTGGTGGTGGGCAGGAGTCAGTCGACTGCAAATACTTGTTTCGATATACCATGGCACTGTTACTGTCCCACTGGTTGATGAAGGTGGCTGCCTCGTCTTCGAATGGTTTGGCCGTGATTGGGCGATCCTCCTTTGGTTAAAATTTGGTAGAATAAACAAGAGAATATAAAATAAATAAATAAAAATAAATTTAAAATAAATAATAGAGATATGATTAAAAATACATGAATATTAAATTACTTTAACGGTTCGGTATATTTGAAAATAAAACTATATCAAGCCATACCGGAAATTTACGACGATGCGGTGCCTCTTCAGCGCTTGGCGAGGTCTGTGGGTTGCACTGCTTTTCCACAACATTCTCCGGGAAGTCGGTCCAGGTGCAGTTGTAGGTACGTTGCTGCAGCTCTTTGGGACGGTACTGATTGGTATCCACGCGCATATGATCCTTTGTCTCCGAGAATCGTCCGCCGCTCTGCTCCCACATAGAGCGCCGCTTGTTATTGTTATAGGTATCAGCCTTCTCCCGCTCCCTGACCTCCTGCTCAAGGTACTGACAGCGAGTAGAAGACAAGCGTTGACGACGATTTGTAATGTGCCGCGTTGGAGCACACTGAATGCGGCTTCGGAGGAGCTCTATGTAGCGGTTTACCGTCACCCGGGTGCCGCCCTGAATGTTTACCATTGTGGTATATAAAAAAAAAGTCTAAAATACAGGACTGTTGGAATGCCTAGCACTGCTTGTGACGAACTGAAACAGATCTATTGGGTCCAAAGTGACATGTAAGCTCGGAACCACTCAAGGCCCACTCGATCGCCTTAAACTTACATCTCACCTATCTCAATTAGCGCACTTAACTCGCTGGGCGTTAATTTTCTGCGTCTAGTACCTGTCACTTCGATCAGTTTAGTTCTTGGAGCGACAGCATGTGGTCTACTGTCTTGGTAATTCTTTGGTTCGGAGCAATCTCAGCGGCACAGGGGAACTGCACACATATGGCGGAGAGTCCTGGGCCGTTGGAGAATCGCTTGTTATCGCGACGGGTGCGGGGCTTAATCTTTCCGGACAAGGCTGCTGTTTTGCTGACGGCCGCCTTAACCAAAATCATTGTCGGCGGCCGACCCAGTGGCCTTCAATATAGTCTGGAGTTTGATATGTACGTCCCATTGCCCGACACCATTGAGGGTTGGCAGCCCAAAATCCTAAAGAGATTGAGGCCGAAGCCCACACCAAAACGGCGATGGGATTGGTCTTACTACCGAGGACCTGCGAGCTCTTATTCAAGTGAAATACCTTATACCAGGTAGATTATATAAATTATAAGTATTTATATAGTATCTTGGAACTCCTAATACTAAGCATACGGTTCTCTTTAAATAGGAATTCGTTGTACCAAACTCAATTAAACAACTGGGGACCTTATAAGACAACATCTAATGCCAGGTAAGATTTATAATTACAATTGTAGGTGCTATTATATATAGGTACTAGTCCTTTTATAAACAGGAATTCATTCTACCCAGCAAAACCCAACTCTTGGGGACCCTACAAAACTACTTCGTATGCCAGGTGAAGAATACACTACTCAGTGGTAAAGAAATCAATGCAAAATGTAAATTTTCAGTCCTGCCTTCAATAGAGATTCATTTTACCAAACTCCCTGGTATTTATCATCGCCTGTCCGTCGTACGAACACATATCAACCCGAGGAAGAGGTCTACGAATCGTGGGCTCAAGTTCCTAGCTGGAAACTAAATCGTGGATACAGGGAGCGCAGAGAAATATTCGATCAGTTTGAAGCCATGGGAAAAGTGTAAAATATCATGTTTACCATATGTTCTTGAAAGGGATTTAAACTTTATCATCAGATTCCAGTTGGACCTCAGATCCTGTGTCAAAAGAGCGATGTGCGAGCTTCGAGCTAGACTTAATGCAGGCCATGATCAGGGCTTCCTAATGGAGGACCTTGTGCGGATTGTGCTCACGTAAGTGGACGGAAATTTCAAAGTAAATAACCCAGTTTGATGAATATTTTTGCAGAGTCCCCGAGGAGATAGCCGACGAAAAGTATAGGCATCGCATGGATGTCCGGGATTGCGCTCGGTTCTACTCCCCCAGTTGTCCTTACAATGTGCTGGATTTCCTCACACCGAGTGCCCAAAAAATGTGAACTAAGTAAACTTTGAAACGAACTGCCGTCTTGTGTCATTTTGGTAGCTCTGGGGATAACCCAAATGTTCAGTTCTCGTTCGGTTCTCTTCGGTGCTGGGTAGTGTTTCTTCACTTCCAGTATTTTCATTCAAGTTTACCCAGCAAAATTTTTCGGACAAAAATTTAGTTTATCTTTTTGGTCAAACTCAAAATTTCCGTTCACAAAATGGCTCTTAATCTGAATCCGACCCTGACGCGCGGGCTCTTCCGGTGTCCGCGCCTGCACTGTGCGGTAAGCAAGTATGTCCGCTACAAGTCTGGATGCGACAAGAAGAAGGGGGAGGACAGGTGCCCCAAGGCGCTGACAAAGTTCCCCTGTGGTATGCCAGATATCATGGCAAAGCCGGCAAAGCCGCCAAGGGTCGTCAAGTCACCGTCCATGTGGTTGAACCCGTTCTGTGAGCCGGACGATCCTCACTGCCCGTTCAACCCGCGCTTTGACGACATCTACTACGTGGAGTCTGACAAAGCCAAACGAAAGTACTGGCAGACCTGGGTTGCCTGCCCACCCATCAAGATCAAGCCAAAGAAGATTTGCTGCTTCGCCCAAGCAGAGCCAGCACCGACCAAGCGGCGAAAGCCCTCTGCAAGGCCCAAGACGGCCTGCCCGCAGGAATGCGAAGAAGACGAATCCCCCTGTCCGAAACTCGCCCGGCGCTGTCATCGCGATGGCCGCAGACCGCCCTCGTGCAAGCGCGATCGTGGCCCCGCGAACTGTGTGAAGCCCCTGACTCCCTACCCCTCCTTCTCGGAGTGCGATCACCCCAAGATACGGCCCGCGCCAAGTGTTGAGTGCTACTGCCTGATAAAACCGATGCTCTGCGAAGTCTGGGAGAGATTCAGGGTGGAAGCAATACGGAAGGCTAAGAAGTGATATATTAGCCAATTGCAGTATATGAGCTAATAACATATATTGTTTTTGGTTGATAAAACGATTCCCTGAGTGGTTGCGGGTGACAATCAGAAGGGATTCTTGGCCAAGTTGGTAATGAGAATCCACATCAACGGGTTGCAGTCACTGAAGGTCCGTTCGCAGTGTGCTCCCCCTCGTCCTGCGTCTCGAGCGTGCAGATACTTTTCGGCAACATTATCCAAACTCGGCCTATAAATTCATTTTAATTAATCGGTTCCTGCTATAAATAAAAATTGCACGTACACCAGCACCGTGTTCAAAATCTCGCTGAATATGTTGCTGTTCTGGAAGGGCTTCTGGGAGATTTCGCAGATACTCCGTAGCAGGCAGGTGGCTCCGTACTCGCGGTCTAGCCTGGTGAAATGAAATACATTTTGAAATCGGTATGGCTTTTTCCAAGCAGACCATATACTAACTGTTCCATGCCCACTTCGATGGCATTATAGACCCAGGATCGGGTTTCGTCGTGCGTGAGCTTTAACTGCATGTCCTTGCGCCACTCCCGAGCGGTGGACACAAAGGCGGTGGTGTTCCAAAAGCTCCACCAGTAAATGGGAATGGTGGTGGGAATCCACTGGCCCTGGAAGTTAAAGAACCACCAGAAGGACTGCTCCTTGTCGGTCTGCTTCACCGGATAAGCTAAGCTCGGTACAAGCTGTGGATCGCAATGGGATTAGGGAAATTGCAATGAAGAGAATCTGGTGGTCAAACCTTCACAATGCCCTGACCATTATAGATGGCCACTCGCTTGGAGCGACTCAATGGAGTAACACTGTGGCCAAGACGAGTGCTGTTACCACTTCCGTCCTCCCTGTAGATGGTTTTGGTGTGACTCGCCACCAGGGCGATGGTGGATAGCGACGTTAGGAGCAGCAAGAGCCAGGCAAGAATCTTCTGGACCATCTTGTTTGTTTTCGTGTGCAATGCTTACTAATCCGGCATTGTTTAAACTCGGATCGAAGCCACGAAAGACAACCAACGCAATATTTGTTTACCCAAGAAACTGACACATTTCTATGGGGAAATGGTACACTGGAAATATTAACATTAGGTCTTAATTTACTTATGAAAATAATGCTATTATGAAAATAATGCTTGTCGTTCATTAAGTAAGTTTTAAGATATAATCATTTCTATGAATTAGCAGTAAAAGCACCCTGTGCTGTCTTTATTAATGTTATATTTTGAGTAACCCAAATTTTAGGGTAATTTGTTCTGCTTACTCTTCTGTTTTTCTCAGTGTACGACTCAAGCATAGTTCCTACTAATGAGTGCACGGATTGAAATCTGCTCCAAGAGTAGAATAGAGACACTTCTTGATTGGTCAGATCACGCTTCTTCCCACCGAATCTGGATGACGGAGCATGCGCTCCAGTTTCCGAGCTGTCTCGTGGACCGTTCTAATTGCTTCTCACGCATCTTTCGCTGGTCGTTGATCCGCTTATTTAGAGCCTGCCTTAATTAATCCCCAAATAGACAATGGCAAGAGCCAGATTTCGGGTGGCACGATGCGTGATGCCCATGTGGATCACATCGCCATGCATTGCCCTAAGAACCAGAACGTAGGAAAGTGCCTGCTGCTGCTGCTGCTGGTCAGCCTGATTGACCCGATCCGGGGTCTATTGCTCTACCCGGCCTCCACGGTGCTTCAGCTGACCTCGTCGCTTTCGGTACCATTAGATCTGCCCACCCGCACCAAGGTCTTCGTGGACTTGGGCTTCCAGATGAACTACAACCTGCCGGCGACGGTCTCCGCCTTTTACAACGCCACCATCTGGGCGGATGAGCTATCGCGAAGACAGAAGCGTCAGCTGGACGACAATGGGTTGGATGCATATCAGCAGCAGCAGTTGGAGCTGGAAGATGGCATGCATCCCAGGGATTTCACGGCCGGACAGCTGTACTCGGGCCTGGAGCACATGCTGGAGACATATGGCTTCCACAGAACCTGTCTGCTGCGCAGCGTCTGCGAGCTGGCCCTGCATCCCTTTGCCAAGGATCATTTCTATGGAATGGTGACCCAGGTCATCACATTCCTTCTCACGTAAGCTTAATACACACAGCTCCTTATTAATCACAATGTTATAAAACCCTTGTACCTTGAATACTTTTTGAAGCAAACCCTTAAGTTTCTTTAAAATATCTTATTCTCTTCGCTGATATATACATTTGCTCCGTTAAATTTTAGACCCTCCCAACATGAAGGATTTGCCGAGGACGAGCAGGACTACCGGGACCGATACGAGCGAGCGGAGCAGATCGGCTTCTTCGGAGGCCAATGCCATTTATATTATCCCAGCTGTGAAATAGACATCATAAATATGAGCACCCGACTCGTTAGATGAAATAAATACGGTTGCAGTCAAATGTTTGTATAAATATTCACTGGGGCAAGATGAAATCGTCGTAATTGTCAAACGGAAACGTATCAGAGATACATTTCTTTAAGTTCAAAACACTCAAATGATTGCAGAAATCTCTCAGATCGATCTAAAAATTCTCTGAGCAACTCTGCAAATTATAAATCCGTATATGGATGGGATGGGTTTTAATTAAATAAAGAATACTAGCTTAATAGGCTGCTAATGCCGCTGAGGAAGTCCATCGGGCAACTGGCATATAAACGTGAGCAATCCTCTCCAAGGAATCCCTGTTGCTCGGCGTGTTGGTAAGCCTCCCGGTATATGGTTTCTCCAGGGGCAAAGGCTTCATGCAAAGATGGCCTGTAATTAAATAGTAATGAATTTATATAACATAGCAAGGTTTGCTAGATGATTTTTCATAGTGTTTCCTATCTCTGTTTGTTATGAGATAGACATATATTGTTAAAAATTGAATTTCTAGTTTAATTTACAACTTACGTCAGAGTGAAGGTCAGCAGGGCGGTAAGCATGTTGTTCTCTGTGTCCTTAAAAGGATGCCTGGCTAATTCACAGACGCTCCGTAGCAAACAGGACTCATCGAATCCGTAACGCGCCAGCATGCTTTCCAGACTCTCGTACAGTTCCCCGGCCGAGAAGTCACTTGGGTGCATCGAGGTTACTCCTCTTTTTCCTCCTCCCGGCAAGTACTTGGCCGTCTCATTCCTCAGCTGACGCTTGCCTCGTCGGGAGAACTCATCTGGCCAAATGGTGGCTGCATAGAAAGATGAGGGCTGAGCTGGCAAGGCGTAGTTCATCTGGAGACCCCAGTCCCAAAAGAGCCTGCGATCTGGAATCACAACCGGTACCGAGAGCGAAGAGGTGATCTGGTACACGGAGGAGGCCGGAAAGAGCAGAGGGAACTCGGCTCGACCGATGGGAAGGCTCCACAGCGACAACACAGCGCTGATCAAGTGAACGCGCCTGAGACTCATTCTGATGTGACGCAGACCAGACAGTCTTTTGGTTGGAACTCCACCTGGCGACGCACTGCGTTAATTAGAGGCTACCAGTAGCTGCTAATAACCCGCACAGACATTGTCATTTACTGGTAGGCCTCTATGGAATTTATTTTACATTATTTATTTTATTCTAGTGAAATATGACTTTGCTCATGAGCTGTAACAGGTCGTGCTGACAATGGGAGTACAATTTGCGGCAGTCCCTACCCAGAAATCCATCCTGCTCTGCCTGTTCGTAGGCTTCTCTGTAGACTGTCTCGTTATCGAGGAAACCCTCGTGCTGAGATGGACTGGAACAGAGTTTTTCTTACATTTTCCAATTAAGTAAAACTCTAATAAAATAAAAACTCACCTCAGTACAAAGGTCACAATATCGCTGAGCAAGTGCCTGTGGTTGTCATCGAAGGGATGTTGGGCCAACTCGCAGACACTGCGCAGAAGACACGTTTCGTGGAAGCCATAGCCGGCCAAGGTATCCTCGAGGAAGGCATATAGCTCGGCAGCCGAGAAATCCTTGGGATGCCTACCAGTCTCCGAATCATGTCCGTATTTGGTGTAGAAGTTCTCATCGGTTAGTTCCATTTGGGGGGTAAGTTCCCTTTTTGCCTTATAGTTGGCGAATCCGGGCCAGATGGGTATGCTATAGAACTCGGTGAGGTTGTACGGATAATTGTAAGATATGGCGAAGCACCAATCGATCAAAATGCGACGTTCGGGGAAAAGTTCAGCAATGGGCGTGGACACCGAATAGGTCAGCTGGAAGGGAAGGTCGTTATACTCTTAATATACATTTTAATTATACCTCAAACCTACTCCTATATTAGACGAGGCTGGCCATAGCAGGGCCTCCGATTGGTGACCTAGAAGGATGCTCAAAATTCCGACTCCCAACCAGCAGGTCTTCATTTTGAGTCCGTCCGTTCGACTTGAGTCAGCCAAAGTACTTAAAGAACTGACTTAAACTCCTACAATTGCTGCGTAAATTGGGTTGGTGGGTTAATGGACACACGAGTACCGTAAATAAATCAAGATGTCAATCAGTTTTTGGGTAAATATTTGGTCAATCGGTTGGCGCCGACGGAATAACTTGCTCGCTCTGTGCACAGCCACGATTACTTGGTTCTTTTCAGTTGGTCAAGATGCTACGAGCCACAATCTTTATCGGGCTGATGCTGTTTGCCGCTTTTTGTCCAAGTTTTGGAGAAAATCAAGGCCTTCCACATGAGAAATCTCAGCTTCAAGGTGCAGCTGCAAGAGCTTTCAGTCGAAGGAGAAGGGCGGTTCTGTTTCCTCCTGGATCGTTTGTAAAATTCACCTGCTCCTTTGCCACGGGCCTGCTGGCAACGTATCCAAAGGGTATATCTTTTGTCCTGGAGGAGGCGGTTTACTTTCCGGTGCCGGGAGCCGTGAATGATATTTATCCCAAGAGGTTCTTGCCAAAGACCACCACCAAGAAACCGGAGAAGCTACCGGACTCGTATGTGTATATACCCGGCACCGATTGGCGCTTCAAAGCACAGACTTTGCCCAAGCCCAAGTGGAGACAGCCGCCGCCAAAGACCCATCGCATTGATGATGATAGCTATGTGAATCCCTATAAATGGAAGCAGTGGGGCCAGAAACAAAAGTGGAACAAGTGGAAAGAAATAGATTACACTAAGGCCAAATGGTCGAAGTGGACTACACCATCACCAAAGTGGACGAAGTACTCTACAGACTGGCAGCCCCACCACTACTACGGACATCGCGATCGCCGAGCACTGTTTGATCGGTTCACCAAGCTAAGTTCACTGTGGGTTCATTTTATAATTAATTTTGATTGATTAATGCGATAATTGCTTCTCATTTAAAGTCTTGGCATCGATGTAAAGTCCTGCATATTGCGAACCATCTGTGATAGCAAGCGCTTGCTGCTGCCACCTGGATATTCCATGTTGCAGGACATGCTTCGTGTGGTTTTCACGTGAGTTCTGTATAATTTATTTCCAAAATTAATTTACGAAATTTTAAATACAATTTGTATAACATTATTTATTATAGTATGCAAAATTATACAATTTGTATAACATTATTTATTATAGTTTGCCTCGTTTGGATGGCTTGGAGGATGAATATACCTGTATTATGGACAGAGGAGCAGATGATTGTGCCTCGGAGTTGAAAAGCAATTGTAATATGAATTTATTGATTTGGTTGCTTAGTGGCAGAGTTGAATAAAAGTATTTCAAGGAAAATATAACATCTAAAGTTATTTTACTTTAAAATAAAAATATCCGATTATTTAATGCAGATAATAGATAAGGGAGCTTTCTCCTACCTTTATATAATAATTGCTCTTGTTTTCTTTTTATTTGAATTCTATTTCGTTTTCTAAGTACATAGATTATTAACAGTCGCCACCCATTCATGACATATTGAAGCCAGTCTCCTATAATTCAGTTCTTCAATTGTTGGCTATGCAATTAGCACTCCCGACTTCATTTACTTCAATTCAATTGAAACTCATTCGATACCCGCGTTGTAGATGTCTCAATCAGTACTCTTCTGCCATGCGCCTAGCACTGTTGATCCTCTTCAGCTTTGAACTGCTCCAAGTAGAGTCTAATCATACAGTTCTCAACCATGTGGTGGATCGGGTATTCTCTCGAAGGAAGCGCTTTGTCTTGTTCCCGCCTGGTTCCAATCTGAAGTTCACTGGACAGCTGAGCAAAGGCCTCATCTCGGCCTATCCCAGAGGCGTGGCCATGAACATCGAGCAGGCCTGCTATTATCCAGTGCCATCAAAGCGCGAGGATGTTTACCCGAAGCGATATCGTCAAAGGACCACCACAACAGAGAAACCCAAAACCACTACGGAACCCACGTATGTCTGGATCCCGGGCACTAACTGGCGCTTCAAGGCCACACCTCTGAAGAAACCCAATCCAATGAGGCTGCATCAACGCATCGATGTGAGGCCCCCAAAGCCTTCATCGTATGCTGATCCCACCAAGTGGGCACAGTGGTCGAAATACGGCGATCGATATCAGGGAAAGTGGTCGCCCGCTAAACACAACTATGAGAAGTACAGTCAACACAACTATGGGAAGTACAGTCAACCTGGCAGATGGAGCAAGTGGACAACGGAGTCGCCCAAGTGGTCGAAGCGCTGGTACCGATCAGTCGATGGAGAGTACTACGATCCCGAGGTGGAGCCCTACGAGGATGTGAGGTCTGTGTCGGGGCAGTTCGATGATCCCTATGATCCCGACATGGCACCCCATGAGCCAGCGCACTATCCAGAACTGGAACACGTGGACAACTGGCAGCATTATAATGGCCACCGGGATCGCAGGCAATTATTTGAGCACTTTGATGGCTTCAGCAAGCTGTAAGGATGGGGGTAACATCTTTCCTTTTTAAATTTTTGTGAAAGCTTTCATTTCTCTTAGCTTAGGAATCGATGCCAAGGCCTGCGTCCTGAGGGCCATTTGTGATAGCAAACGTCTGCTTCTGCCTAGAGGATATTCCATGATTCAGGATATTGTGCGGTTGGTTTTCACGTAAGTGAAGAGGTATTGAATAAATAATTCGGAACTCTCTTGAGAGAAATATCTCCCCTATGTCATAGACTGCCTACCTTATCGGGCGTTGAGGATGACTACTCCCGCATCATGCACATGGATGCGGATGACTGTGACCGCCAGTTTCGGAACTCCTGCAAGCTCAACCTTCTGGCCTGGCTTATTGGTGGTGGCAAATGGAATTAAAGTGAAATAAAAAAAAAACTTTCAAACAAACTATTTTTTATTGGACGAACTGGGCCTGCCACATGGACTGCTTGCACTCCGGGTAGAGGGCGGCGCAGTCCTGCTTAGAAGCGTGAGCCTTGTCGTAGTGGGTGTCGCGATAGGCAACGGGCTCGTTATCCAGGGGTTCCGGGATAGTGAACACCGCTCGCATCAGTTCGCCCACAAAGGTGCCGGGCTCCTCCTCCTCCGATTTCTGGCCCGTTTCGCAGAGAGTGCGCAGAACGCAGTGGCGACCATGGTGACCGCGTCTGTGGGCAGAGATAACATCATTAGTACGAACTAAAGTGGTATTTTGAGGGGCTAATTGGGGCAGTAAGCTAATTAATTTGTTACACTTATTTCTTAGTACAAATCCTGCAGGAAAACAACTTCTTTTTGCAATATCCTTAATAACTTAATCATGTTCCCTTAACATGCAAGTTTTTTAAAGCTTCCTTTAGTCTCAGTCTTCTTTTCAAACTCTTTACATAATTAAAAAAGGATAAAGGCCATTTCCTTTGAAGTCGGACCAAACACACAGGATGTCATTTGACCCTGTACACATACTTATCCAGATACTTCTCCACGCGCTCGTACAGCGACTGGCGACTCCGGCGATGATGCTTGATCTGGAGCTGCTCTAGCCTGCTTATCTTGTCCTCGTGCTCGGTGGCCACTCCGCTGCGGCGTTGGCGCTTATGGGGATTGGCTGCATCCGGAATGCTGCGCTTGCCAAACACCGGATATATGCGATGGTGACGTGGTGCCGGCGGGCGAGTGGGTCTCCTGGTGGTGGTCGTCGTGCTAGAGGTGCTATCCTGACGTCGCTGTGCCACTGGCGGGGCCGCCTGTTGGTTCCGATAGCCATAATAGCGGTTTTTAACTCTGCAAATTGTATGTAATTTAATGTAAGCTTGACAATAAATATTTTCTACATAAATCATATTATTCTATTCTCCTTATCCTTACCTTGAGTTGAGCGCCCAGTAGGGATAGCGTGAGTTCTGGGCGGGAGAGTGGTGGGGCCTGGACCACTTGGTAAAAGGATTGTTCGCACTCAGCCCCTGGTGGCTGTAGTAGTAGTGGTTATCCTTGCGCCTGCCCCCCTTTGGGCGGCTGTAATAACTGTCCGCATATTGGTGCGACGGATGCATTGGCGTCCGGAAGACGGGGTTTGAGCTGTAGTAGGAGTTGCTGCCACTCCCACCCCCACTCCCGCTCCCTAAACTCGACAAATTAATGTAGTTGGGCTTGTACACAGGGGACGGACTGCTTGTGGGCGCTGCCGAGGCGTCGTCCACATAGGTTATGTTTGACACGGTATCATTTCGACTGATGTCCAGGGTTCCATCCTCTAGCTTGGTAAGCAGGTCGTCCAGCTCCTCGCTGGGTGGCTTGCTAGGCAGCTCCCAGGCCAGAGCCACCGTGATGCCCAGAATCAAGTAGTTGGTGTGGTCCACCACACCCACGATTTCGTCGTACACTAAACGGAAGAGGATAAGATAAGTGAGGCGAGAGAGTGATTTGCATGGGAGACAGGGGCTGATGCCTAGTGGGGTTTCAGGGGAAAGCTTTGATTTAAGGAAAAGTCTCTTATATTTTTTCCCCCTTAATCACTTAATCAACTTTGTCTTCTTGAAAGAAACCCTACCCCTCTCTGAAACTACGCCCCTGAGCTGTGACAGGAATGACTTACCCATCTGAAAGGAGCTGCCCTCCGGAAATACCAAATAGCGTCGTTTCCTGGACAACAGCTCTTCCGACTGCCTGCCCTGGACGGATGAGGACGCCGACTCATTCAGCCGCATCTCGATGAGCTGCTCCAGGCTGGAGCTGTCCTCATTGTTTATGTCCAGTGATGGGCGGCTGCCAGCTGCCGCTCCCAGCTCGATGGATCCCCCGGCCTTCAGTGCATTGCCCAGGCCGAGATGGAGCAGCACCAGAGCTCCCATCAGCCAGCAATTACCTACTGGGGAATTTTCCTTCTTCTTGCTGCAGGTTCTCCTTTTCCGGCTCGACATTTCTGGTAGTTGCGGTCGAAGCGTTGTCCATACGCCAACTGTCTGCCAAAGTATCGCGTAGAAACGGAACAGAAGCGTTCTTTGGTCTATGGTCTGGCTGGAGAACTTCAGCCGAGGCTGTTAATTGTGAGTGGCCAGCAGAAAGTTTCCAGTTTGAGTTTCAGCTTCGTTCGTTAAATTTCTTTTGCCCCCCTTTTGTCTTTCATTAGTTTTCACACTTTTCGTCTTTTGTGTTCCGGCAAGTAGTTTGTCTTGTAGAGGAGAGCCTTTCTCGTCTCCCGTCTTTCGCTCTGGTCTTTGCCTTTGCGTGAGCTCATTGGTCTACTTAAAGGTTCAAATTACTTTTTCACGCTCCCGACTTGTTTTCCCTTCTGCCATCTTAAAAGTGGCACACTTCCATCCACTGAAGCTGCTTCTAGGGAATTGAAGTTGAAGTAATGTGATCACTAGTCGCAGTTTTTCTTGGGATAAACTTGCATGCAAGATGGAAATGCTTTTAGAGCTGCAAGCGAAGTAACTTCCCAATGACTTTTGTATAATCTGGCTCCCCAATATTCGACAAGTTTGGTGCAAGGATTCAGGTAATGTTCCAAGGACTCTGCGAGTTTTACTTGAACATTTTTAATATTTTGTAATTTATTTATTTATTATCCTATCAATTTTATTCAGACCAAAATGTATGACTGCAGTCGCTGTACAGCTGGCGGCAGTTTCCCTTCTGCCCATGGGCCTCCAGATAGTGTGATGACACCATAAGCTCAAGGTCCGCAGGCTCACTGATGTCCTCGCTGCTGGGCAGCTGAAAAATGGCCGAAAGGAGTTCCATTATAAAGCTCTGAGGCTCATTCCCATCCCTTTGCTGCCTTTGAGCGGATTCGCAGAGGGCTCTCTGCACGCAGGAGGTGCCATTCAGACTTCGCCTGCGGGTGATGAAATTCCCCAGATCAGTGGTGGGTCAAAGGATTCGGGCTGGCGGGGCCGGACTCACGACTTGTACAGGCGCTCGATCTTGCCGAGGAGTAACTGGCGGGAACTGAGGTGCTGCTGCAGGTGTAAACGCTCGAAGGGCAAATCCTTTTGTTGTGCGAACTCGGGACTTCGTCGCCTCCTGCGCCTGGCAAAAACAGGGTATATATGATGTTTGGGCGGGGACTGTAGTATTTGCCGTGGACGCTGGGTGTAATTGGAGCTGTAAAGGGAGATTTTTCATGTATTATTTGGAGTTAGCTTTAAAGCTGGTTAGAAAACGATTTGAAAAATTATATTATATTTTTGGCTTACCAAATTCTTTTAAGAATTTCTTTAAGCTAAGTATGAACTATTTTATGAACCTCAGATGAAGATAATGGGGTACTTACTCCCACTTTGAAGGGCCCCACATGCGCTGCTTTTCACGCCAGTTCTGCTGCACTCGCTGCCCGTTTCGCGTCCACCAGTTATCCACACCCAAACTCGTCCCCGCTCCAGATCCTGCTCCCTTTTGCTGCCACCTTCCCACCGACTGGCGCGCATCCCAATTAGCAGGCATCGGCGCCTGTCGCTGCTGTCCACTCGCATTTGCATCCGCATTCGCATTTGCATATGCGAATGCGTCGGGGATATGTCGCTGAACATTCGTGTAGTACGAATGGCGGCCATGGTCATTGGACGCATATGCCGATGGATTCGCTGGAGGTGCGTGGACTGCCTGCCAATTAACAGGACTCCTGTTGTCCAGCTGCTGGGCAGGAAGAGGCTGGGACTGGGGCGAAAGCTGCGGAGTGTCTGGTTCTGGATCAGGGGCGCTGCCGTTTCGGCGGACAGTGCCGATGGTGCCGTCGTTGATCCGAGTGAGCACGTTTTCAATCAGCTCGCTGGGCGGCTTACTGGGCAGCTCCCAGGCAACGGAGCAGGTGATGCCCAGGATGGCGTAGTTGGTGTAGTCTATGATGGGGATGATGATGTCGAACACCAGCTGGAAGGAGGAGCCCTCCGGGAAGAGCAGGTAGCGCTTCTGGCGATGCAGTCGCCTCATTGACTCCGTTGTCGTTTCAAGAGGAGGAAGAGAAGCCGGAGGATGCGGTGAAGCGGGACTACTGACCAGTGGGTGGGAGCCATTACCGTTCGACGGCCTCTCCGTACGGAGCAGGCATAATAGTAGCAGGAGAATAAGTATAGCGCCAAGTCCAGCACAACCAATTACTTTGATTGTTTTTACCATTTTTCCTTAATGGAAGGCAGCAAAAGTCGCTTGGTCAACACTAATCAGCAAAAACATACAGAAAGCGGGCACAAAATTAATAAAATATGTTCATAAGAATATAGCCAATATCGGTAATTGGCTTAGGAATGAGTGTATACATATATCTTTGAAGACAAGTATTTCTTGTTGAATGTAATTTTATTATGCATTATTTTTGTGAGTTTATTATTAAATCTTGACTATTAACCCTAATTGGACAATGAATGTGGTAATTGGTAAATCGACATTACGTTGTCAGTCACTGATACGACTTTTTGTGGATTCGGGAGTACACCTTTTTGTTCGTTAGTGTAATTGAGCAATCGAACATTCCGATTGCTCTTACACACCCCACGCTCCGCGCCAAAAAAGCAGCAACGAAATTTGCATAATTTCACTTTAGCTGTGACGCTTCCATTTGCTGACTATGCCAATCATGCGTTAAATTAATGCAATTTTCAACAACATTCGAGGCGCGAGAGATGGCCCAACCGGACTGAGGGACGGACGGATGGACCAAACCCGGACCGGACCCGTTCATGGGCTGTACAATTAAAACACTGCCGGAATGGAATCGAGCGCGAATTTATGGTCCAGATAATTACCATTAGAGATGGGCGAGGAGGAGCCAAGCGAATTGGGACCGATTTCGGTACGGATCTGCACTTTTTATTTAACGATATGTCGATGCCATTAGCTGTCCAAACCGAACTGATGAGGCTCGGACCGCGGCGCTTCTGGGAACGCAACGCATCGATTCTGGTACAGTTTGGGGCCGGCAAAGTTTAATTGTACAATTAGCACCCAATTGAGTGTCGTTAACTCGTTTTTGTGTCATTTCAAGTGCTCTTTGAAAGGTGCTAAATGCTCCGCTTTGGCCCGATTCATTCGTAGCCAATATCAAATATCCAATATCCAGCCCCAAGCGGAAATACTAAATGGGTTCGTTTTTTTTCCTGTATCCATAACAACCTATTAAATGCGATGTAATTGGCTCGATAGCAGATTGTTAAATTACTACATTAGGTAGTGACTGGTCTTGCCAGCGGCTGCAATAAATTATCTTCAGTGCACTCGGAATAAATTGGGAGACAGTAGATCAGGAGGAAGTGCTTAATATCGGGTATATTTTAATCTCCGCGGCTTTCAGATGGATTAAGAGTATTTATATTTATTTTAACGCTCTGTTTGATTGAGCTGTATTTAATTTTAACTTTAATGTTTCCGCTTGTCGCTTTAATAAATAGCTTTCGGAAGTTATTAGACAAAGTCTTTTAACGCAATAACTGACCAAAATATATGATTCGTGGTGCTTTTTAGATTTATTACATGCATTAATTTATCTTTTTGGGATATTATATAGTTTTAGGAGTTTTCTAATGAATGTTATTATGGTTTAGTGCATTGGCATTAATGATGTCAAATTTTACCGATTTAAGAACTGGAATTGGCGACACCAATCAAATTACAACTTCTGGCAGAACCAGGACTTTGTCTCCAGGCCTTGTGGGTGGCAGTCAAAGACTGCTGATGCTTTAACCAGATCCAGGTGTTGACTGCATCGAGATAAACCGAGTAGATAAGCCAGAGTCCGATTTTAAGTCCTGGTCAGGAAAGATTGCTTTTTGGCCCACGCACAAGGCCCGCCTCACCGCCGAAAGGCTGAACGTATGCTGGGCAAGGCTCAAGTGCTCCTTTCGATAGGAGTCGAGTTACCGATTGTGAGAAGTGTTTCTCTAACAGAGATTTAAGGGGATGTTAAAGTGATTCATTTGAAAACTCATTTATTTAATTTTTCATAATCATGTTGAAAGTTAAATTGATTATTATAAGGATTTAGAGGAAATTTGTGTACTCTAAGGTATATTAAAGTTATATTTAATATGATAAATATATTAAATTGTTTATAAACTTCATATTGATTTTTATTTACACTTTTAACATATAATTTTTTAACTCTTTGATAAATTTTCCCTCAACCTTTTTTTCTCTGTGAAAACTCTGGTCCAAGCGAATTCTCCTCCCGTCAATTTCTTGTGCAAACTAAAAATTGAATTTCCCATTGCGGCCTCAAGTTGCACGGGCTGCAAAATTAGTTGACCATGCACTCCAGCGGCAAACAGTTGGCCCTGAATCCTGTCATCGCCCAGCTTCCGTTCCTGCTCCTGCTCCTCCTGCACCTCCTCCTCCTTCTCGGTGTTACCCCCGCAGAAGGGAATTCCAGTTCCAGTTCGAGCCTGAGTCGGCAGAAGCGCTTGGCCATCTTCAGTGGCAGTGGTACCAGCAAGGTTGGTGGCCATCGATCCATCGAGATTGGCATTCGGAAGGCCTAATTGTTCTTTCCCAGATGGTCGCTGGCCTTGCGTTCCCCATCAAACAGGAGGACACGGTCCAGTCCGTTTGGGGCTTCATCAACTACCAGGCCCAATATGTGCCCACGCCAGTGCCTCTTTACTGGTGGAGTTTCTGGAATACCACGACGTTTGTGTCCACGGCCAGGCACTGGCGAAAGGAGGTCCAGCAAGTGATGCTCCAGGACGAGACCCGGGTATGGCTTTACGATGTTGTGGAAACGGGTTTGGAGAGGTGAGTGATTGGAGTCATCTCTGATTGTTAGCCATCAACATGTTTACTTAACAGGTTTGCTGGTCACAATGCAGGAGCCTGTCTGCTAAGGACTATCTGTGAGATTTCCCAGCGTCCTTTTCAGCGCAGCAATATTTTCAGTGAGATCCTTAATGCTGTGTTTGTGTGAGTATTGCTTGAAATAAGTATTATGTGAATATGATCTGTATACATATTTTATGTAGACCATCTTTCGATAATGTCCCCGAAAAGTATTTGCATGCAAAAGATGCGGGTAAAGCTGGCGCTGACTGTACGAGAACCTATTCTAAATGCAGCAAGAAGCTCTGGACAAAGCTAATCCAACTGGTCAAAATCACGTTCCAATGAAATTATAAACAATTTAAAGAAAGTGCAAATGAAACCTGGACACTAAGAAAAAATTAATTCAATATTGTAAAAATTATGATTTCCGTTCTTTTTGTTTTGAAAATACATTGAATTATAGAGTTTCAATAATCAAAAAAACAAGTCAAACAATAGTTTGTAAGTTATAAATGATGTAAATTTTTGTCTAAAAATGAAATATTCCAGTTAAATTTAAAGCGGTTTTCCACAGAATTTCCCATTGAGTTTGTTTAACACTCTGTGCTTAATCGCTTACCACACATAGTACCTGGAATACACAAGCGACATCCATTTAAATTAGTTTTCGGAAAATTTCGGTTCGCTTTTCCCTTTGTTTGTCTATTTCGATTCTCGCTAGTGGTACTATTTTTTTGTTTTGTTTCCCCATTTTTTTTGTGGCAGGGTGCTCTCGTGTGAGATTTTTACTAATTTCCAACCAAGTTGAACTGTAAACAATGTCAGCGCAGCAACCAAATGAAAACAAATGCAGCTAACAAAACACCAAGGGGCAAGGACATGGCGGGATCCTGGGGGTCTTGCTACGGCGGTACTAACGAACAGCAGTCGTCGTGGTAGTCGTCGTCGTCGTCGCAGCAGTGGCAAAATTTTGTAGCATGCAAAACATTTGTCAAATGTAAATTAGCCAAGAAGTGTGTGTGTGAGTGTGGGAGGGGAAACGTTTCTAGCTGCGGTTTTTTCTTTTACCAATGGCAAGGACTGTGGGGGAAAGGACTGTGGAAGCGGTTCTGGGGGTCGGCGTTGAACGGGTGTTTGCCTGCTACAAATCGCATAAAATCACACTTAATGCCCGCAGGCAACATGCAGCATGTAAAAAGTGCAGCGAGGCGTGAATGTCGCTGGCACACAAACTTCTGCATGTGTGCAGGACACACACACCAACAAGGGGCACATCCACTGACTTAAATTTAAGCGGAAAATTAAGAATAATGAAAAACTAATAACCTTTATCTCAAAATGTAATCATTTGCAGGTATTTCCTCCTCAAAGAGGCCACAAATAATAAACTAAATGCGACCACTTAATTTTAATTAAATACTCAAATTTATTTTAGTTTCTCTCAGTGTATTTACCACACATACACACACCCCGGCAGGCCCGAGCATTGGTGCAATGTTGCAGCTGAACGCAAATGCGGAAGCATTAACATGGTCACACCCCCTGCCTTCAACCGGCACCTTCTGCTGGCATCTATTGTTCGCAATTATCATGGAACGCAAAAGGCAGTGCTTAATTTTTGTTATCCGAAACTTTTACTTTGCCTCGCTGCATTCACACCTCCCACACACCCACACCCCACACCCTAAACCCGCCGAAAAAGTGATAACAAAAAAGAGATGCAAAAGTATGAGTCAAACTTTAATAAGCGCAATTTCTGCTCTTCGTGTCGCAGCCGTTTGGTGGGTCTGGCAGTCCACACGGCGTATGAGCAATTTGCATTTGTTTGCGCCACGTCCTCTCGACTCCCTTTGGGGGCCCAAACAACGTTCTAGGCGATGCTCTCAAGTGAATTTTATCGCACCCAGATACCAAACAAAACAGGTCTGCATTTGTATGCGAGGTGGAGCCTTAAGCAAATTCAAGTTATAATTAAATTTTGGAAAATGCAAAAGGACAGATGACATCTGAAAAAGTGACTGGAAGAAAACCAGGTCCACGTATTTGTTGGGGAAAATTAAAAAGTGGAGGAAGAGGGCTTTAAATATTTGTTTACTTAAATAATATAGTAATTTAAAGAAATTTTTGCGTTTAAATTTATTTAAACAACTAATTCATATAATTAAAAATTATTAATTTGGTTTAATAAAAACCCAATACTTTATACATGGTCTTTCTGTTAAAGTAGGGCTTCTCAACAGACCAAAGATCTCTAAGAATACACAACGATAAATAAAGATCTGTGCCTCAGCAGCTCTCGTTTCCAGTCATTGACTTCAGAGGTATTTAACACTTTGGTGTGATGTTCATTGAACTTCTTTGAGATCGACAACGTAACGGGAACATCATGAGATTGCTACAATTTATACAAGCAAAATATGGGACAGTTGGTAAGAGTAATTAGCACCTTGAGTTAATCACTGTAAAGAAATTAGCAAAATGTGCGCTGCACCATATTTTCAATTGCCCAGCTAGAAGTCAGTAGAACTTTCGTTGCTGGCTCGCATTTCATACGCCAAAAATGGTAGAAAATGCTTTTCCGTATTTTAATTATGACAAATTTCCACAGCTTTTCAGAGCTACTGCTTCTGTGAATGCCCTTTAAAGCGGTGTGTTTTATTTATTCACTAAGATCTTTGCATTTAAGTTGAAGTTAAAAATGAAAGTGGAGTATATAAAAAGCTTTATTTACCATAGTTTCCATAGGTTTCAATTAGGTTTATAAATATTCAAAGACCCTAAACTTCTCAAATAAAGGTAGAGAAATCTAAGCTTCGGCTTAGCAGGACTCTCGCTGTAGCTATTTCCGTTGCCATTTCTCTTGTTGCTACTGTTTCTGTTGTTATTGCTAGCTGGCAAATGTCAGCAGCCAATTAGGGAGAGTGAGCGAAAGGATGTGCCGCTGCGTCTTCGTCATCGCCATCGCCAGCGCCGTCGCGAGTCAGTCAATGTCACTCTGCTGCTGCTCCTGCTGCTGCTGGCCCAGTCATAGTCCCAAACTCCCCAACCAGGGCGTGGCAGGGTAGGGCAGGGCAGGACGTTGAGGACAGACCGTAGTGTGTGCATGGGTATTCGCCTGCCAATGCCACTCCAGCGCCTGTCCACACCCCCAGAATGCTTTGCTTGGCCTTGTCATCATTTGCATAAGAAATTTATCTCAATGAGTAGCTAATTGGGAAATTGTGACATGCCCGCTTTCCCCACTCCTGCCTCGCAGGACCTCCGTCCGCCTTTCCAGTTCCCCTAAGTCAACAAAAGGGCTGCGCAAATCCATGGCACGTTAGTTTTATTACACTAATCCTTGAACTAATTTAGGGGAGAAGCGCTGATGCCGAGAGTCTTGGGATTTTAAAATTAAGTCTAGGCGTATTGGCTTCTATAATGAGAGTCAAGATTATAGTTTTTAAAACGTTCAATACTCTTAAAATTGTTCAAATCTTTGTCCCGACTAGTTTAATAATTAATTAGATCATTTTATATCAGAAAAGAATGTAGATTTCAGTTAAAGTTTAAGGTTTTACTTGATTTACCCATTTTATTTTCCTTTCTGGTTCCTCATTTAATTAAAGTATGTTGGATGTAAATTATTCTGAACCTTTCTTGGTACTCATCTGGGAATTACCAGACTGTAAGTCCTGACCCTATTCACTTGCGCAGGGCTGTCTGGAGTGCGGCAATCAGCGTTTGACTAACTAATTGCGTATACGCTATGCTCTCTCCCGCTGCCATATCATAGACGGTTTAATTTAGACACACAGGCTCAACGCAGCCCACACACACACACTCACCCGATCATGGCCACAAACTGAATTGGCTAACTGAGCTCATTAGCAGCCGCTGCTGTCAGGGTCTATATCCCTATCTCCCGCCTGTGGCTCCTCGCCTGGGCCCATCGCCCCCTCGAATCACATATTCGATAATGCGAGGCAAACCAAATGAAATTAATTGCACATTTTAATTGACAACGCATCAAATCAATTTGCATGCCAGTCACTCCGCCCCGCCGCCCAGCCACCGGGCCAGGACAGGCCAGGGCAGACATCGATTAATGAATGAATGAATGTGGAATACAGATGAATACAGACGGAAGTGCAGTCAGGTTGGGTTTTGGCGAGGTCCAGGGGTCCCTTTTGCATGCATAATGAGCCAGGTGCGCATTTTGTCGGTCCTTGACTGCCAATAAATTATCCGAGGTGCGCTAATCTCATCTATATTGTTTGGCCCGACCAATAGAATCGGACGGAGGCCAAATAACTTACCACACCTGTCTGGCCATTTTAATATTAGCAGTCAAATTAATGCATTGCCAGCCAAACACGTTGAATTGTAAATGGCCAATATTCCCAAGTAATTAAATTGGCTTACTTACTTACTTGACACTGAGCTGGCAGCTAAAGTATTTTATTTATTTCGGAATAAATTCAATACCATACATACTCAAATTAAGAGTGTGTTTATTTTTGTTATAGTTTTCCAGAGCAGCAAAATGCTTTTATCTTTATTTTTTGACATATTTATATCCAGCAGGTAAATAAAAGTACTAGCAAAAATACTTTGTCAATAAATAATTGAGAAGTTTCAATTTACACAAAAATGTTTATGCAAAGCAATGATATTTTCTTGTTTATGGTTTAAGGAAAGGAATTATATAAACTTGCTTTGAATGTTTAATGTTTCAGAAATGTTTCAAAACTTGACCACTTTAAATGAAACATTAATTATTTTTATTATATGTATAAAAACCAATCTAATTATCCTAATTTGTTTTACATAATTTCCCACTAATTGGGCATTTTAATTATCTTAATTTAAGCAGTCTAAATTTCGTTGAGTTGGATAGTTAAATGCATTTATTTTTATTTCGCGAGTCTCCCCAATTAAGTGTCACCTGCAGTGACAGTTTCGCATTTTTCCAGGGAATTTTAAAATTAATTATAATGGCGATAGTCCACTCATCTGTAATTGAAAAAATGAGAGTCCGAAAAGGAGAAACTGCAACCACAGAGAACATCAGCAGGAACAAATTGTTATTTAAGTTTGGTCTGTCAGCAAATTAAACAAGTAAAAAGTATTGTCTGGAGGTCAGTTTTTGGTAGTAGGGATACCCACTAATACTGATCCAATAATATGTAGTTAGGGTTTTTTATTTTTACCAAAGATTGAGGAATAAATAAAGCCACAAGCATGAATATATGAAACATCACCAAGCTTCTAATATATATTTTTATTCTGGCTAATTTACTTATTAAATTGTATATTTTTGGACAACTAAATGTTCTGTAAGCCTACAAATTAAACATATTGAATTAATTATTCCTTTTAAGGAAGTCTCATAATAGAAGCGAATGAATCTACCCTCGTTGAATGAAGGTAATGCGCAACGAGGTGGTGGTGGTTGCAGGCTGGTGAAGTAAGGTTCCTTGATCTGGGTTGGGAATGGAGTTGACCTCTTATTGCAGCAATTCAACGCACGGCAACATAATTAATACTTGATTAAGGCCGAGACACGAACCCACCTCCGAGGGTGTTTGTGTGTATTTAACTATGCGGGAGAAAGTGTATGTGGTCCACTATATATAGTATGGGGGTGAATGAGTGACACACACAAAGTTGTTGGCCAACAAACGCTTGAAGTTTTGCGGTCAGTGTCCAACTGGGAAGCCCTCTCTCTGGATATAATTTCCTAATATTCTCGGATCTCATCAGTTGCTTTCTCCATCCTAATTGCTAAAAACTACACTTGGGGTAAAAAGCCATAAGGCTATGATATTTCTGAGTTAGTCTCTTTTAGGTCTTGCGATTTAATTTAAATTTATTAATATTATTAAAGCTAAAGGATTACCATACACGATTTTATTTAAAAATATGGTGCGTTCCTTCTAAATTTAAATTTGTAAGCAAAATGTTTAAATTTAACTTTTTATATTCAGAAGATAAAATTACTTTTTTGTATATTTAAAATTAATTTTCCCAAAATGTTTGGGTACAATAATTTTTGATTAATCAATTCTTATTAAATTTAAACCATTTTTGGAACCGTGTAGGGACTTGAGAAGTTTCTGAGATACCTGAAATACCTGTGTGTGTGTTTCTGTGCACTTTAATGCCCTTGTATGCGTGCACGTAATTTATGTTTTTCAACTTAATTAAAGTTAATTTTTAATGCTGCTGTGGTGGACGACAGGTTACCTCTGGGAGGTTGGGGCCGTGACAAGTGCATCAAAGGCTGCCGCAAAACATTTTAACACCACTCGGCATTTTCATGGCGGTGACATTAAACAGCTGCAACAGTGGATGCAACCTTTGTCAGGCATCGAGGTCAACAAGAATAATTTTGTACCGCCTAGGTTCGTTTTTCCCTTTTTACTTTTTGTCCCTACAGCAGCTCACTTTCAGTTGCTTTAATAAAATTCCAATTAAATGCACGCTGCTGATTGCAGCACGCACAATCAGCACAAGCTGCGGAAAAATAGCGAAACACTCTCCCCGGAAAAACCTGCAAATGGCACACAAGTTAATTATAAATTACAAATGGCAACAACAGCGAATAAATATCATCAGCAGCCACAAACACTTTCTGTAAGCTGAAAAGCTTTAAACCAAAGACATTGCGACTTTTATTTACCTCATATTAGGGGGTTATTTTGTTAAATAAATACTTGATATTTTATATATGTCTCGGTAATATGATAATTCTGCGTGCATAATAAATGAATTGTAATTAATTTTACTATTTAATTTATATTTAGCCCTCTAAAGCTACAATATTAAAGCCTCAAAAGGCCTTGGACCAACTTCTGTCACTTCAAAATATTTCTACTATTCGGAATTTATTATTATTTTAGGCAATCTGTCAGTGATGATGCTTGTTTTCATGTCCATTTCAATCTCGGCTTTTGTTTATTTTGCATAGCTTAGAATAACACATAGAGACAGAAACATATCTCATTTATAAACATCTCATATCATTAAACATCGTCCGTATATGGTGAAATGCTGTCGAAACTTAAGGGACAGTGGCTGTGCATGATTTGCTCGCAGTTCTCTTCCCGCAAATGCGGCATGTGTCTCTGGTCGTGCTCGTCCAAACTGCAATTAAAAATTGTATATGTGTGGGATAATTTACGCATACGTGGCATTCGAGAGCACTTACGTAAATACATATTTCAATAGCTTAAACAGAAAGCCCTGCCCATGATCGCCGGCCAGAGCGGTGCAGTAGGCCTTCAGGACACAGGCCCGCCCATCTAGGCCGCTCCGATCGATCAGTTCGTGGAGCAGTTCGTAGGTGTCCCTTCTGAAGGGTCGGTTCTCCCTCTTGACCAACACCGGAGTGTTGGCTCGGAAGCCATAGCCATGAGCCCACACAATCGGCGATTTGATCACATTGTTCTTCGCATTAACGCGAAACTTTAAGGGAAGAGGGAACTGTCATTGTCAGTAACTGAGGATTTTGAAGGATAAAGAGCCCCAACTACCGAAAATAACTTCAAAACATTCTTTTAAACATATTAGCTTAATAATTCAATACATTTAATGGTACTTAAAATTTGGGAAATGTTAAAAAAAAATCTTAAAGAACTTTTTTGATCAATCACCACTGAGAAAATAACTCAAAATATTCTGAAGTATTTCGGCAGCTGGTGCCGCACTTAGTTACCCACAAAAATACGTGTGGTCTCTATTATATCCAGATATCGCTTAGCTCGACTGTGAAGTGCAGTGGAATTTCTTTCTTGACCTGTCACCAGGATGACGAAAGTGAGAAAAAGACCCCAACGGACTGTAACCATTGTAACCGATGAAAAAACTAAACTAAGACCAACCGAGGAATCACGGTTTCAAAGAACTGTCACAACGTTTTTAGGCCCAAAATGAAACTGGTTTTGGGTTCTTCTATGACTTATCAGAGCAATGCTAATTGGTGAACATTCTTCTCTACTTTACCCAGTTTATAGAGAGTACGAACCACTCACCTGAATATCAATTTGAGCAGCTTGAAGAGCATGCCGCTTTTCTGGGATGGTTTATCCACGTCTTTTATGGCCGTGCAGAAGGACTTTAACATGCAGGCTCGGCCATCAAAGCCATGCCTTGAAAGGAATATACGATTTGCTATATTTATGTTTTACATATATATACAAGACGTCTTATAAACTCACCCATCTAGAGCAGTTTCCAGCTTGGAAAAGAGATCCCTTTTAAAGAGCCGAAAGAATACCGCATTGTCCTTTTTCTGGTCTTCGATGGACGGGAAGGGATAATTGGTTCGGAACCCGTAGCCGTAGGCCCACAGCGTGTTGATGTTCCACAGATTGTTCTTGCCGTTGGTACGCCACTGTGTGGGCAGGGGGGGAGATGGTAAATGAATAAGATATCCCTGTGATTGGGCGCCAATTAAGCCAGGATAACAGTGTACGCACCGACATACGCGACCCCTTGCTGAATTGGAGATAACGCTTGCCGCGACGCAATATCCTCGTCGCATTGTTGGAGTTAGAGTCATGTTCCGAGTCGGGGATATGGTTGGGGCTGTCAAAGTGCATGTCAGGCATGTGGGGCTGGGTCAGCGTGGGAATGGTGGTGGCGGAAAGGTCCTCCAAAGTGTCACGGGGCGGTTGGTGCGACGACAGGACGGACAGGGGAACGCCCACAACCAGCTGCACAATCAGCAATGCTGCCGCTGACAGGTGAGTCATGTTGCAGATTTTCCACTAATTAATACTTTAAACAGTCGATTCACTGGCGTAACTTAATGTTTTTCTGCCTTAATTGCCGTCCGTTCGGCCCGGCTTGTGTCCGGTTCTAGTTCCCCTCGGTAACTGATACCATCTCGGGTCCATTTAATCCGCCTGACATAAATACGAGAGCCAAAAAGAGAATCGGGAAAGCAAACAAACAAACAAAGAATCCGTTCTTAATGGCGTTGCTTATTTATTTATTGCTCTGTGTGGTTCGGTGACATCTCGTGTCTTGGCCATTGCCACCACTTCACCATTTTCCCTGTCTGCTTGCTGCTCCGGTATTCTAGTTTTAGTTCTGGACATGACATTTACTTGTTAACACTTTTCTCTCCATCGTTCCTGCTGCTCCTCTCAACTCTTGTTGACATCCACAATTTCCCCGTTTATCATTATAAATGGGGTCAGCACATCGCTAAATCAGCGAGTTTAGCTTGTGGTGTAAACACCTGGCTATGAGCTGAGAGATTGTTAGGAAATACAGTTTTTTTGGCAATTGAATGTGGGTTGATTAAATGATATTGTAAGTAGTTGATGGATTTACAATTTTTATTAAAGAAAATTAAAATTCTATAATAACCCTTTACAGACCTTTTTATAATTGGATGCCAATTTTAAAATAAACCTGTACATACATTGTTAGTTAGTTTTTTAGTTGTTTATAGTTATTATTTATAATAATGTATAAACATTTTGTTAACATTTCTTAAAAGCATCTCGGAGTTCTTCTTTATTTACTCGAAATAATATATATTTTTAATTTTTTGCAATATTTACCATCATTTTTGAGTATCTACCTTATTTTTCAGTCCGTAAGTCAACACAATTACATATATTTCTAAACATTTCCTTAAATTCCCATTAACAACATCCAATTGTTTATAACTTCTTCATCAAGCAAAAACTTATTTATTGCTTCATCAGATATAGAAATCTGCCCATGGTCAGTTTGTAGATTTATGCCTGCTCATATTTCCAAATGGTTCTACATCTCTCCTACGACCACTTAATTTTCACTCAGAACTCAAGACTTCTGTGCAGTCTAGAAAGTAACCTGATTGAATTCAGTTTTCGGAACAGCAACGCTGCTCTCGAGCCGAAGAAAGTTTGTCAAACGTATTTTTATTTCGTTTAAATTGCACTCCTGTAAAGAAGCCCAAGAGGAGGTGCCAGGATACATCAGTCAAGCCGGAGTCGGCCCACAGACACCAACCAATACCTCTTCCACCATAGAGAAGCAGCTGGGGCGAAGATATATGGTGAGCCATTTGTTAAACTAGCTCAACAAGTGCCCTTTGCCCCCGATTTCCCTCCAGAAAAACGGAGAGGTGGACAGAGTTGACATTTAAAAGAAATTTGACGTGAAACACTTTTAAGTATCGGGAATTTATTAGGCATAATAATTCTTAGGCGGCGTAGAGTATTTCCCAAAGGCCAGTTCCAGCAGGGAGAAGTGGCATTGGTACTGGGTGCAGTCGGTGATATGTCCGTGTCGGTATGCCTTGTCGTAGTGCACAATATCCGGATTTTCGCGCAGTTCCCGTGAGAATAGCGTTTGCTTTGGTAGGCTGTTTAAATGGAGAGAGTTTTAAATATTTGTGTGATATTGCATTTGAAAAATATTGAAAACTAACCTGAATATAGTGCGTAAAATCTCGCCAATCATGTTCATCTTGTTGCTCTGAAACCACTGACGACTCTCGCAGAGGGTCCTCAAGACGCAGTCATGTCCATTGTAGCCCATGCTGAAAGGGATATAAGTATCGGTATGATAAGGTACATATTTTTAATACATCTACTCCGAAACCCCTCCTTCTGTCATATTCCTTACTTATTGACTATGGTCTCAATATGTTTGTAGATGGTACTTCGCGAACGCCTCCGCAGTACGGCCGGCGCCACGGGATGCGTGCCGAAGCCGTGCAGATGCTGCAGCACCCAGGTGGTATTGGGCAGGTCATAGGCCACTCCCCAGTTGAGACCGAAGCTGTTGTAGCCGTAGTAGGGGTTGCCAATGATGCCCACGGTGAAGCAGACGGCAACCTGATCAAAGACAAAGTGACAAACTGCACTCGGGACTCACTTTGGGGGGAATGGATGGGATACGGAGGATGACTCCGGCTGACACATACGGAAAAAGAGGAGCCCTCGGGAAAGCTGAGATAACGCTTCGTACGACTGAGCCGCCGCAGCCAACGTCGATGGAACGGCATCGAGAGAGCGGATGTGTCCAGAGATGTGGACGTGGTCGTGGTCGCGGCTGTGCCCGTGGCTGTGGCTGTGGCTGTGGATGGAGTAAAGTCGTCTGCACGTTCCATCATAGTCATCAATGTTGGCGGTGGCCATAAATCATGACTGACATTGCTCGGGAAGTGCGAGGGAGGCGGAGCGTCGGCAACAGTGAAAGAGGGCGTTGCATTTGTCGTTGCAATTAAACCGTAAATCAAAAACTTTGCAACAATTAAACGATAATTAAACAATACGATGTGCGCGTAAATCATTGCAAACAGCAACGTGGCACGTGCCACTCTCGATGCAGCTCCGGTCTCGACTGCTGACGGCGAACTGCAGTGGAAAACTGCAAAGGAAAACTGCAACGGAAAGTACCCTGTGCCAAGACAACGGCTGGAATGGACGACTGTGGCGGGCCAAAGGAAAATGGCCAAAGTGCAAATGTGTCAATTGTCAGTTAACGTTTAGAATGCGCTTCAGCCACTTGCAGCAGTCACGTTTACAATAAACATGGCACCGGCCCAAGAGGGGTGCTGTGCCCCCCAGACAGGTGCTGCAACTTAATTGAATTGCCTGCACCGGCACCTCCGCAGGTAGCGCCTCCTGCTCCTGCTCCTCCTCCTGGCCCTGCATTTGCACCTGTCGATGGCATAAGGTCGAACTGCCTGTGCAAAGTCAAAGATGCGATGACAGAGATCGATGGGATGGCTGGGAGTTCGTGTTGGTGAACAGCTCTTGCGAAACCACCTGGCAGTATTAGTTGGGACCTAAAGTTAATTAAATTGAGTATAAAATGGTGGGGAAACCAACAACTTTTTACAGCCTTTTAATTACCGAATTTACAGGGAACAATTTAGCCTTCGACCTTAGTTATTTCTTAATTTGAGAGCCCGATTAAAATGGAAACTTCAACTAAACCGCTGCCAGATTTTTATTCCATTGGGGATTCCCTCTGAATGTGGTGCATAGAATAAACTTTAATTTCCAGGGAATATTTCATTTATGGAAGGAAACCAAGCCAACTGGGTTTCCTGCAATCTCCTCGAACCTGCGACTGTGGCGGCTGTCAACTTGAACAAACAAACAAACAACTTCATTAACCCCACAGGGCATACATCGCATACACAACGACAGGCAGATCCCGATCCGGCACACACACCCGAGCAAACATGTGCGAGAATTTTCCCATATATATATATCGGATGGAGCCAATTGAGGCCAGGGAGGCGCTTAGCTGACCCATTAGAGGGAAAGGCGCTCGTAAACCAGAAGGAGCAGTGCCAAAAGTCAGTGGGAAAATTGCCGGGCATCAATTGTGGGAGGCTAAGCAAAACAGACAATCGAAAAGCGAAACCAATCGAGGGAAAACAATAATGAAACACAAGACGAGCGGGAGCACACAAGACACCGAATTCTCGACACGTGAAGCTAAGGTCAAAATCAAGCCAAAAATCCGAGGCAAAAGCCAAAGTAAGAGACGGTCGAAGGACAAATATGGTAACTTTTTGACGGCCACTTGAAGCTTAGCCGGGCTCTGGAATTGAGGCAGAAATGCGAAAAGGGGACCAAGTCCTTTGATTACCATGACAATGCCTGTCACTGTATACGACGATATATCTTAAGACAGAGAAAGAAATGTGAACCAAAGTATATTAGCTTAGGGAAGGTCTTGATTTTTGAATTAAAGAAGCAAATATTTTACTTAAATGTGTATTATTGTAAAGGTTTTAAATTTATTAATTACCAGAACATAAATAAAGGAAAACAATCCTGTAATTATTATATATAAATAATTTTAAATATTTCTTTGTAGAATATATATGGTTGAATATTCGACCCCTTTTGACTTTCTAGTGTATCTGCGTGTGTGTCGCTCGTTGATAAGATATTTTACAGATTGCAGATAGTTTAACGGGGACTCGCCACATAACTCTGCCCAATTACGGCCTAATTTGTTATGCATTTTTTGGTTCTCACTCAAAGTTAAAGTTGCCGTACCACAGACTCAGACTCAGACTCGTTCTCTACGGATATTAAACTATTTCCGAAGCATACAAAAAGCCAATTTAAATGCTAATATAAAATACCAACATTTTATTATTATGCCAAGAGCACGCATCCCCGCATTTCCCCGACTTCCACCCATCTTCCTCCTACCCCAAAGAGGCCGAGGGCGTGGGTGGCAGGGCAGGGACAACGACCACTTCGGGTGCGAAGTTTTCTTGGTCGCACTGTGCGTGATAAGCCAAGTGGCTTGGCTGATTTTGGCACAGACACACCCCGCCGAGAATGGGGAACCTGCCACTTGAACCGTGTAAAGTATCTACATATGAGTCGGAGTATGTATCCGTAAGCATGAACAGTGCGATTCGGAAATATAGGGATCTTGAAATGGTGATTAAAAAGATCTAAGGATCTTCAATTTAAATTATTGTGAAAGAAGACTGTTGCTTAGACGAACATATCGAAAAGCTTTTTTTAATTCTATCACGTTTTTAAATATATAATAATATTTGAAACAACCTATTATACATTATAAAATATCTTATTGATATATTGAACAATACGCCAAGCTTATCCTCGTCAAAACCTGTTCATTACCTGTTCATTTGAGCTGCCTTTAGAATAGTTTTCACAGGGGTCCCAATCTCGGCTCACAACTTTGTGTGAATTTTCACACACATACACACAGAAATCCACTCGGGACGGCCAAGTGCCGTTGACCGAGGCCCACCTGAAGACCCATGATTCCCATTCCCCTTCTCCACTCACCTGTCTATCATTGTCTCCAGTCGGTCGTAGAGCTCCCTTCGATGTCTGCGCTTGATTTGCGCCTTGGCCGACTTCTTGGTGGTCCAGCCGTGGGCATTCTGCAGGACCCAGGTGACATTGGGCAGGTCGTAGGCAACGCCCCAATTGATGCCCAAACTGAGGTACAGCAGGTTGGGGTTGCCGATGACACCGGTGGTCAGACAGACGGCGCCCTACACGTGTCCATTAAATGGTTGAGCGAACAAAGAGAATACTTATTGATTAATTTTCATTGTAAAAAAGGAGATTTCAAATAGGCCAAACAATATTAAAAGCAACAATATTTAAATTATTTTATTTGCTGTTATTCTGTTATGTTTTCAAAGAATTCCTCGCTGTGCAGAGATAAGGCAAATTGTGCCATCGTTCGATGGTTCGTTGACTCACCGACGCTGATGAACCCAGGGGAAAGGCCACAAAACGCTTGCCTCTCGAGAGTTTCCGCTGCGACGATGGGGCCGCATGTGGTGCCAGTTGGTCCTGGTCCCGCTCCTCGTCTTCCTGCTGCTTCTGTTGTGCGACGATGAGTCCTGGTGGAGTCAGCGTGACATTGCTGACTTTGCTGGCTTCGTGACTCGCTCCAGCGTTTGCCTGGCATTGGCCCAAGAGGAAAGCAGCGGCAGCAGCAGCAAGCAGCAGCTTCAACATCAGCTTTGGCCAAGTGGTAGACATCTTTCCAACTGATTCAAAGTTTTGGGTTTTGATTTCTTCCCCATTTCATTAATATTTTTGTTTCAGCGATGCCAACTTGCTAATTGAATTAGAGCCCGGCCAACTGACCCCTTTCGGACTAATGTCTTGGCCAAATATCTGACTGCAATGCGGTCAAAACACGCTCCCTAATGGACAAATTAAAGAGGCACGCGGACAAAACAAGAAATTGGTCGCAGACTCCATTTGGCCATCAAGTAGTCCCAGTTCTTTAGTTCATCGGTGGACTTTGCGGGCTTCGCTATGAAAAATCTCATTGGGTTCGGAGTGGTCCTAGTGACCGTTTTGGTGGCCTTGGCCTCGGCAGGCGATCTTTCGGATACCTTTAGCTCCAGCAGTAAGAACTCCAGCAGTCGAGGGGTCACCTACATGCAGGAGAAGAGCCAGCTGCTCCATAGACAGAAGCGGTGGCTCACATTTGAGCTGGGTTCCGCTATGACGGTGAGTTCAGTTTTGTTTCAATAAAATTGAAAAAGAGGAAATTATAGATTACACTAAGAATTATTTTCTACCTATTTTCAGTTCACCGCCAACTGCGCCAAAGCCGTTCTGGATACCATACCCAAAGGCTTGCTGCTACTGGGCGAGGTCACGAGTCTGTATGAGCTGCCGGCAGCCATTGAAGATTGGGTACCGCGGCGAGTGGGCAAACCAAAGGTTAAGCCCCCGCCGCCGCCTCCCCCTCCGCCGCCACCACCTCCCCCTCCGATGCCGCCACCGGATTCCGCAGTTGTCCTGAGACCACAGCCTGTAATTGTGCCCCTTAGTCCCTCAGATCCTATACAATCATTTTACTTCGCCTATCCGGGAGGCATTCCCACCCTGAGTCGTCGCAAGTCCTATTCGCAACAGAGGCAGGCAGGATGTCCGGCCTCGCATCTGGTCAAGGATATGTACGGCACCTACTACTGCAGACCATCGGCTATGTCACGGAGACTGAAGCGAGAGCTGGAGAGCCAGGGAGTAACGGTGATCAATGAGGCACATAACCCACAGGCCATGCTTTTCGATCTGGTGAGCATGATGGCTACGATGTAAGTGGTATTAAAAATATTTAGAAAGAAATTTAAGAAATTGATAAATTGTATAATATTGAGCCTTTAAAGGGATTCATAAGAACATTACTTTCTCCTCTGCAGGTTTAATTATAATCCGACCTATTGCATCATGCGGACCCTGTGCGAGGCGCGGCATCTGTTGGCTCCGCAGGGCCTGACGCTCTTCCACGACATCTTCCGCATCATGCTGCGCTACGTGCATCCGGAGATAGCCCACAAGCCCAAGTATCGGGAGGCCTTCACCGCCGGCCACTCGCTCCACGAATGCGCCAGTCTGTATGGGCCGCATTGCCGGCAGAGTTTTCTGTTGCTTTTCAGCGAACGCTTCCAGGAGAAATATGTGCGTTGAATGAAAATTAAAATAAAAACCGAAATACGGCTAGAAATCGAGAGATGAATTTATCCAACTGGATTGTGATGCAATTTCAATAAAACTTTAATAAGTATTTAGTGACTTTTATAGCCCAATATTAAAGAATTAGGAACTTAATACATTTTCATGGAAAATCTTAATTGATATCTGCTTTTCACCTGGCTTCTAGGGGCTTATAAAAACTTGTTACTGTGCTTAAAAAATGAAAAAACAGGAACCGCCTCACATATTTTGTGTTATAAATGTTGTAATATTGCCACAGCACAAACAATAAATAAATACAAAAATAAAATGCATAAATTGATGAGGCAAAAAATATATTTTATTGTGTGTCATACCGAAACGTTGAATGGAAATTAAGTAAATACTCGTACATCGACATTTTTATTGACAGTTTTTTCGACCATTTTGTGATGTCCTTCGGTGAAAATTGCCGGGCATATTTATTCTTTTAAAAAAATATGATATATGCCAAGCAAGACGAATGATAATTCTATTAATTTAAAATGGTGGTTATGGAATTAAAAATTCCCTAATTCTGGCTTAAAAATGGGATAGCGCATATAAGTATTGATGGATCCAATCGCATGTGCAACTCCCTTCTCCGCTGGGAAGTGCACTGCAAATTTCATAATTTTTGCTGTTTGCTTTTCACGTTACAATGCTGACAATTGGACTGGAAGTGGAAACAAAACAAGAGTATTTCCCACTGTTGACAGAAATTTACATGCTACAGCAATCAGTGTTGTCCGCGTGGACAACCGATGGCCAAATGAAGGGGAAGCAGCAGCTTCATGGTTCCTGCTCCGAAAGAATTACCAAATTAGCCAGTTTAGATGAAAAAATTGCTTTCATTATAGCTAACAAAAGGTATTTTATAAAATTAACTAACTACTTAACTACGCCGTTTAAAGAAATCAAAACACCATAATTTGGAGTTTAATGATAAATATTATACTTCGAAATGGAAACCTCATACCATCTAGTTCTTTTTTAGTGTAGAGATTTCAGAGACAATGCCCTCGAATACAACGAATACTTGTTAATGTGAGCCCCGTTGTTAGGGACTTTACAGGCAGCTGCTAATCAGTGCAATCAACAAAGCACTTGAGCTAATAAGCCGCGAAAGCGTAGGCCACCATGAAGAGTGGTTGGGTTTTTGGATTCGTTTTCTGGTTCAGTTTCAAATGGAACGCCCTGCTGGCAGTATGAGGCTCTTACTGCATTTTCTGGTTATGTGTTTGTTTCTGGTGCAGTCTGCGATGGTGGAATCCACGCAGCCGGAGGTGAACGCCACACAGGAGGTGACGAGAGTTCTGCGCCGGCACAAGCGTTATCTGGCATTTCCGGAAGGCTCTTCGGTTTCGGTGTGAGTGTGTGGCCCTTTTGGCCAGTTGGGGGCATGGGTAAAGTGACCCTAATGAAAATGCATATCCCGCAGGGAGCCATTTGCATGACGATCGGTATGATTGGCAACCCCGATGTGGACTATCTTAGCTGGGCCGTCAACTGGGGTGTGGCCTATGACCTGCCCAACCACCAGTGGGTCATCCAGCATGCACACGGACTGAATGCCACCCTGGCCAAGGACACCATCAAGCGACGCTCCCGGAGAGCCTTTTACGATGAGGTGCAGTCATTGTTTGATAAGTGAGTCAACGGGAAATAACTCTTTAATTAGATATAAATTATATATACAATTATTTGTTTCCTAACCTTCAGCATGGGCTTCAATGGCCGCGCTTGCATTGCTCGGGCTCTATGCGAGAGTGCCAGGTTTATGCTTCCTCCCGAGAAACGTGGCAACATGTTGCAGGAGCTGGTACGTACAGTGTTCAGCCTGCCCCCAAGTCCTGTGTCCATTGATGAGCCTCAGGAGCATCATCACTACGATCGTATTTACCGCCGCTCAAAGCGAAACTCACGCGAGTGCCACGAGATCTATCCAGGCTGCCAGTTCTCCTTGTTGGCCCTGGCTTTGGGCAAGTATATGGCAGCTACCACTACAAAGTTCAGTTCGTTTAACTATATGTGAAAAAGTTGATAATTGAATTGAAGAAATAAATTAAAAAATGATGAGCTTTAGCTGTCTTTTAATGAAATTCCATAAAGTTAGAAGTAAAGTAGGTTTAAAAGTGTGAAATATTAAGGTTTCTAAAACCTTTTTACAAAATATAAAAGCCTAAGTAATTCAAAATTTTTAAACTTAGAAAAACATATGATGCTTAAATGTATTAATTAATTGAGAAACCATAAACCACTCTTACAACATACGAAATCGAAAAAGGTTTTGGGGTTCAACGACAGACATTCGGAGCTCTAGAATAATTATCTAAAATATACATTTTCCATTTCGAATTGCCCCCTTTGAACATAAATAAAAGACGAGAATATTTTTTTAAAACAAATTATTTTCATTCTTCTTTATTTAATAACGCGTAACATTTATTTATATAGTAATTGTTTTCTTTTAATGTGTTGTCGTTTTTTTAATTGTTTTCAATTTTAGTGTTACTTTTTCGCAATTGTTGCTATTATTTCAATTTGTTTTGCGTTTAGCTTAAGTTCATTATTTAGTGTCTTACGTTTAGATCTTTAATGCATTTCGTTTTTATATTGTTGTGTTAGTCAACATATTTTTTTGTTTGTTTTCTATTAATTTTGTTCGAGTTTGTTCGATCTGCTGGTTTTTGATCAAATTGAAGTGTTCAATTGTTTGCTTGCTGGCTGCGCGTGTGTAGTTTATTTTAGTTTCGGTTCGTTATGCAATATGTTTACTGTTTTGTTGTTCAAAAGAGTTTCGAATATATATTTAATATATATATAGTATTTATTTATATATTTACGCTCGTATTTGTTATGTATTTCTTGTTTATGTGAAATGTAAATGCAACGCCTCTCCGTTTAAATGTAAGTATTGTGTCACATTTATTTAAAATACTGATGCACAAATGTCCGCGTCACCACCACAATGGGGTCTTTGGGTCTTTGCCTTTTGATGATCTTGCATTGATTTTGCAGTGTCAAAGTTAGCTTAGCCTACACTTACGGGTCTCGTCATGTTTTAGTTGCAAATATTTTACATAAATCTGTTATGGATTACCGTATCTTACGCCTACTTACGTTATGCGATTCTTTAACTAAATTTTCAATTTAGTTAAAATTGATTTCCGTCTAGAATTTATAGCGAGCGCTCGGGGCGCCTAACTAATTGTTGATTCCATACATGTGTTTATATCTTCTGGCTTTAATTTACTGCGTATATCTTTAATATTAATATATGCTGTTTTGTTTTCTTCGCGTTATTTTTGTTTTCATTTTGTTGAGCAAATTGTCGTTAGTTTGGCCCGAGGGCCTTTATCTTTAACTTTAATATTCGTGGTGTTGTTTTCCCCAGTGAGTTGCAAGATTCTAAGATTTGCCATTTTCTTTGATTTGTTTTAAGTTAAAAACCTTGATGCTAAAATTGATTTTCCTTACGGTTTGCATACGTTTTTTTGATCGAACGAAGTGAAAGAAAATGTACACGAAAATTTGCAACGGAAGCTCTTAAACCTAGCTGCACCTAACAGTTAATACAAAAAATATACATACCGGTATATGTATAGTTAATACGCCTATGTACCATTTATTCGCAGATATATGGTTAGTATTCCTAGAAGTTTTTTTCTGTTAAATTACACATTTGATTTCGGTTTCATTGCTTCTACACACACACATGCAATGGCAGTCATACGAAACGCATACACACAAGCATTAACTATTCGAGTGTATTTTGTGTGGGGGTTAGGTGTATGGTGTGTGGGGTGTAGGGTGTCCTGTCCTGGTGTCCTGGTGCTGCTTGCAATTTCTATGAAAGCGTTTTGAAAACTCCGGGAATAGTGTTCCGTCTTCCGTCTTCAGTCTGGGAATGAGCAAGGTCCTTAAATGTATCGATTATGGGAAATATTTTACAAAAGTCGTGAGGTCTTTCAAATTCGATTTACTGCGATGAGAGAGAGGCTAGCTGCTCGTGTGTGTGTCAGTGTCGAAATTTGCTTAGCTGTCATTGAAACCGTTTTTAATGAATTAATTTACGCGTTTTGTTCTGTGTCCTTTTTGTTTTTGTTGTAACTCCTGCCGAATCGGATTGAACATCTGGCATTTGTATGTACAAGCCGAGCATGAATGGGTTGGACTTTGCTTGGGAAACTCCGAAATGGTGTAGTTCATCTATTGTCAGGTACTTGATTAGTTGCTGGGAACTGAAAGTGGGTCAGATTTCAGGGGAGTTAAGCAGGGGCGATGCCAGCACCCGAAAGGGAGACTACTTTGGCTTAACGAAATGAATTATTTGCAATCATTTAAGCCAGCACCCCTGCCTGAATATTGCGTGGAGTTTTCTCTTTACTTTTCCTGCTAACCCTAGAAGTAGGCAACGATCTCTGGCCAAATGAGCTTGCAGTGCAGTGTGTGTGGGGAGTGTATCATATAGGTTATTATGTGTCAGTGTGTGTGTGGGGGGTAGAGTGTGGTGTTTCTCATATATCCTTCACGCCCACAGTGGCTTCCAATTAGTTTTCGTTAATTACTGTTTTTCTTTAGCAATACGCAGACTTTGATTCTTGTTGTGTTTGCTACAAAAGACGACCTTTGATTGGAAGACATACGATTTTATGTTTTTTGAATCTCAGGGTCAAGCCGCATATTTATCAAATACCTCAATTTCCTGTTTACATGGTAGTTATTTTGCTTTGCTCACTTTAATATACGTTATTCTTTTAATAACTATTTCGCGTTTAACTAATTATGATATTTGGTAGTGCTTAGTGGGGGAAGGGGGCCCTAAAATTGTATTCGTTCAACTAAAATGAAACACGCTTCGGTCCGGAATGCATGTTGCTTTCCGTTTCACATCGAAAAGGACCGAAAAAACTGTGAAAATCTATACCGAAATTTCATCTAAGGGCCATCCAAATGCGTTCTGTGTGGTTGTCGCTATTCATTTTTTCGTCAAAGACTTGCCTGTGCTTTATCTAAGTTTTTGTTTGGTTTCTAACAAGTTCGTTGTCTGCTGTAACTGTAATCGTGAAATGAATTGTACTTAAAATAAATTCTTTTGGCTTGCTGACTGATCGATGATGGATCGGCGGTGGCCTCGCAATATATCCTTATATACATGTCCAGGGATGTACCGATGTGTGCTCGTGGCGTATGCATTGCTATGTGTGTGTGTCTGTTGTTGTGGCTACTTTAGCTATATACAGGGTTATATCTTATCTAGTCCTTAGCTTCAATGTTAACTTCCAGCCCCGGTCTTCATGTTCGAATCTTACGTGACTAGTTTGAGTGGCTTTTTCTGCTCGCACCGGATCATATCCATCCGATTTTCCCCTTCGTGGACACACTCCGAAAATTGTTTGCTCTTAACTAGTTCGTATATCGTTAATACTCGTACTTGATACATATATGTATATATGTGTATATTTTTTATATGTACTATTTGCATTTCATTTCGTCTTATTTGTGGCAGTATTTAAATTACACGGTTTCTTCTCGATTACTTAAACTATTTCGTTTTCTTTTTCTTTCTTTTTGTTTTTGTATATCAAGCATACTAAACATTTAGCTAGAAACGAATTGGGTAAACTTGAACAGAACGGTCTTAAAAGGCAAATTGAAAATGTTTGACATTATTAGCATAATATACAGTAATGCACGATTTCCTTGGCTAGATCGCGCGCTAAATTTAATTAAATTTATTTGTTAATATTTATGAATCAATGTGGAAATGAACTGTACAACTAGGGGTCTGGCCGATCGGCGGCAGACCGACTGATTGAGTGATTGAATGAACGATTGTTTGTCTGCTTGCTGGTCCGTGCGGTGCGTGTGCCTGTGTGTGGCCACACACCCACACGCTCTCACACCCACACAGAGGCAAACCTATTTGTTTATAACCTAAAAACACAACCAATGAGAGCATATACACTTCTATGTATTTGACGTTAATTCGATTTTGTTTTTTACTCGAGTGTCTTCATTTGTGTTTTTTTTGTTCTTTTTCGCATTATTTGGTAGAACGAGCTTCCATTTATTTCTCTATTTATTTAGTTTTTGCTTTAGCGTGTCGATTTCCCAAGTGAAAAAATTTACATAATGGCATTTGTTGAAATGAATTCTTCGTCTAATTGTTATTCGTCGCCTCTCGTTTAATTTTTTGGTTTTTTGATTTTCCATAGTGACATTAAGCTTAAGAATGCACTAATGTTTTTACGCTTTTTTTTACTCGTTTAGTTTGTTTTATTCACAGAAAAGTTACGCCATTTACTTGTCATTAGTTCTTTGTTTTCATTTCGCTTTGCTGTTTTTAAATATTCTTTAATAGTTGATTGTCTAAAACTATAACAAAACACTTGCTGTTAGGCTGGAAGTCTGTACAGAATATTTGTGAACGAAACAGCTTATAATACAAATTTGATTCAACAATTGTAATGCAATAAAACAAAATGTATATAATCTCAAATATGAATCATACGCACATTTAAATTATTTGAGAGGATTTTTTATTAAATAAAAAATATTTAAAGCTAATGCAAATTTAAATATTTATAATTATGTACAGTTGGCACCAAAAAGGGCGTATATCTACTCTCTCTTCTAACTGAGTGGAAATGAGGAAACGATAACTTAGACCGACATTATCGGTATTTCTCAAACTATCGGGCCTGTTCCGATTTCCACTTCCGTATTCGATAATTCCGGGCTGAATGTGCGATCTTAACTGTGTTACTTGCGGATTTTTCATTTGCTGGCTTCAAATTTGTGTACCTATTTTTTAACGCTGCCTATTCGGTATTTGCATTTTAAAAGGTGTCATGTGAACACATGTGTAGTTATTCATACTTCCTTTGCATGTGTATGTTTGTATATTGCATTTTGTTTTCAGACTTTTTATTATATGCTTTTCGAAACGGAAGTCGAGAATGTTATCAAATAGTTTTCGCTCTTGTCCCCATTTCGGTTTCGCAATTTTATATGTGTGTAATTTTTAAAATTTTATAAGCTCAGTTTAATAATTTCCATATTTGATGCACAATTATAATTGGAATCTGCCTGTGGTGTGTGTGTACGGGTATTGTGTGTGTATTTTTATTTAATTTTTCACTTTGTCATTTAGTGCGACAAGTGTTTCGCTTGCGTTTAGCTCTCGCGTTTTATTTAATTACTGGATTTATGATATTCCCTTTGTTTATTTATAAGGATTATTTTAATTTTAGTTTAATAGCTAAATATTTAAAAAATGTTAACTGTTGATTTTTATGCACTTTACATTTTAATACACCCAAAATGGCATTCGCTATTTAGATTTTCCTGTTAAATTTTCCACTTTTTTATCGCTAATCGTGTGTCTGTGTGTGTTTTTTTGTTTGTTGAGGAATAGTTTAAATAAAGTAAAAGTAATGACAAAAGTTTATGGGGAAACCAGCATGTTACTCAGTCAAATGTGGCTCTAAGGCTGGCAATAAATTCTAGGAGATAGAGTCCTTCTCGGTCAGAACAAATAGAAAATATACTAATATACTGGCAGCCCCGCTCCCCTTGCCTTGAACATTACTGCACTTTCTCTTCGGGCTCGGTGGGCCACAGTCGTTGGCTTGGAAAACTATTTTAATTAATTCACATTCACAAATGTTGGATATTTTCGATTAGGAATTTTAATTAAACTTGTGCCGGCTTGCACGCACAATGCCTGTAGCAGCAGCACAAGCAGCAGCTGAATCCGCAACACTCAGGCAGCCGGCAACAATGAGCAACACGCAGGCGGCTTGACAACCCTGGCAGGGTGCTGAGGGTTGCCGTTTTCGCGGCATTCTTTGCTAATAGTTTGCCGGGATTCAACTTATGCTTGGCGAGGATGGTGTACAGGGAAAAACAGGGAAACAGATTGTGTACAATATCAATTTTTGTTATATATTATAAAAATAAAAAGTAAAGTAATAATAAACAGTAAGTTAAGTAATAAGTAAATTGAGATTAAATAAGCTTGACTTTTTATTTGTTTAAGAAGAATAAATAATGAAAAACACGATATAAATAGCTCAATAAAGTTAAATTAGCTGTAAATTAGTTCAACAGGTCAACAATAAATAACTTAAAAACAATATACAATTTTTTAATATATATTCGGATTTCAAATAGTGTTTTTGCCAATGCTAAGAGTGTGCATTCTTGTTTGCTCTTCGCTTTTTTTTATTAACTATTCACACATACTCTGGTCCACATACACACTCGCACGCTCGTTGAATGGCAAATTGCATTCCACACTTAATTTGTTGCATGCCTTGCGGCGCTGCCACGCCCCTTTCTGCCGCTACCGCCCCAAACACACTTCATTTTCCACACTCTTCGGGGGCAAAAATCCGGCAGTGGCTTTCGCGTTTGCTTAATGTTTACTGTTCTTGTTGCTCTAGTGGCGAAAACTTTTGCAAAATCAATTAAAAATGCAAAAAGCAAAAATGAGTGGGCGGCGGGTGGCAGGCGGTATTGTGGGTGTGGCAGGCCAACCTTGTGGCAAGTTTTGTTAGCTTTGGCATTTAAATTGAAGGTGTTTTGCCGGGCGGCACTCGACCGACTCTATTGGAATGGCCAGAAATACAGCAACTAGAACCGAGAATACAGAGCGCAGAACGCAGAACGCAGAACGCAGAACGCAGAACGGAGAACCTAGAACTCAGAACGGCACTCGCGTGGCCCGTTGAAAGTAATTAAAAAGTTTTATTTTAAATTGAACTTGCCAAAGGTTTCCGCATGCTCTGATGAATGCATAATGAGTGCACAAAACTATGCTGCGAAAGAGAGAGTAGAGGCTGCAGAAAGAGGAGCGGAGCCACTGCTAAATAAACAGGGGAGGTAGTGACTGAGGAAAACAATCAAAATCCCATGAAGGCGGAGCCAGTTGGGTGAAAATGAAAATCGTATTATACGCAATAATTTAATTCATTAAAATCGATTCGAATTGAACAAACAAAGTGCTCGCCAATTCCAATTGGCTTTAGTTATTGTTTCCTGTTTATCTGTTTGTGTTCGTATGTTTTTAATTGAAATTGTTTTGTGTGTCAGCGTTGGTTGTTGCTCTTATGTGATTTGGCTAGCTGCAAGTCCTATAAATACGTACTCTATATATGTATTATGCTTGCTCGATATAATATAGTTATGTGTGTGTGTGTTTGTGTTATTGTTAGTAAAAATATGGGGCCTTAAAAATGTGACGACGACTCGCTATCAACATTCAACTAAATTTATTTCAGAATTTCGCGCTTCCTGCGAGCCGAGTTGCCTTGCAGCAAGCTATCGGGCCTCGCTTTGTTAATATTAAATTTAATTCAATACTAGATTTGCTTATCTACGATTAGTTACGACTTACTGGCTAGTTTAATGTACTTTTACCGTATTTATTTTACTTATTTATGCTAAAAATAGTTTCGAATTGTATGCAATTTAATTCTTGCCCATTCAGCGTGGGCGCAGTTGTTCTGTGTTCTTACTTTTTGCCCTGCTAAAATATTGTGAAAAATATGCACAAATAAATAAACAATTAAAATTGATTCTCATTTCCATATGTATATTTTAGCACTCACACTCGCATCCACACCAGCAGCCACACATACGCACTGAACACATGCAGTCAGATTTAAATTTAAAATGCAATTTTAAAACATTTTTCTTTTGTTTTGTTTTTGTTTCGGTTCTTTTTTTTTTGGTTTGCTTTGGTTTTTCTCGTGTATGTGTCGTGTGGAACTTTAAAACTAAAAGATGTAACAAGGAACTTTTTGGCGCTCAAAAATACAATATAACTTACAAAACTCCGTACGCTTTTTACAACATTGGCCCCGAGGCATATCTTTTGGGATATGTGCCCGGAACCACTCGAACTTCGATCCATACAATCATACATCAAGTACATCAAAAAACTTACAAACTAAGCCGGTCTTCTGGCTTACGTCGCTTTCCAGCACTGTCACGGTTAATCAACACTACCACACCCTCGAATTACATTACATACATATTTTGATCAACTGCTCCAAAAACTTGCCCTCCTCTCCAATTTCGATTGTATCTTAATTTCAATTCATTTCGCAATGTTCGCTTCACTCGCCTCGCGGTTCCTACGATGGGCTCCATGATGCTTCCGTTTCGTTAGCCTTTCCAACACTGTCCACCAGGAGCTTCACAACACTGGAAATGACACTGCCAATGTCACTGCTGCTGTTGCTACTATAGTTGCCGTTGATGCTGCTGCTGATGTTGGTGTTGTACAACGCCGAGGAAATGCTCATGGTGTGGCTCATCGTATATTATCCACGATCATCGTCGCGAGCGGCGAACAGGGTCCGCAGCGAGCTGATGATTAGATTCCACCAGCCGGCCGCGAACCCAAGTGGTCGCTATAAGGTGTTCTCGCTGCCCATCTTGAGCAGCTCGAACTTCTTCTTGGCAATCTTCGAGTAGAGTATATCGATCGGTTGCGACTGGTCGTACAGGCTGGGCGCCTGGAGTATAATCAGCGCAGTGCCGACCACGCAAGCGATCGCGAAGATCCACAGAAACATACGATCCAATACCATGGCAACGTATTTCCAGTCCTCTTCCACCTGCAAGGATAGGAGAAGGAAAAATAATCAAAGGGGGTAAGTAAGGGTCTGAGAAAGCATGATATATAAGATTTTTAAGAATAATAACTAAAGTAAAATAAAAATATGGATGATTGATTTCCCTTTTCGCTCCTTCTTTGATTTCCCCATCAGCTATCTTCATTAATCATTTTGCCATTCGGAAACTAATAAAATGGCTTTGGCAGATCTAATTCAGACTTGCGGTTCAGTTCGATTGAAATGTTCCAAAGCAAATAGCGATTTCAGTTCAGTTCCCCCTCTTCCACACACTCAGCCCACAAAACACACACTGAGCCCAGAGTACACAGAATCGAACACACAGCAAATTCGGCGTCAAATGGCAAACTGCTGCACTGCTGCAACCGCATGTTGCAAACTCCTCCTATTTGCGCACAAACAACTCAATCACTCAGCTCCAACGGTGCCGAAAGCACGATTGCCCTTCACTTTGTACCGCCAGACCTATATCGATACCAGACCCACCAGTTCCAGCAGCACCGCCAGGATCCGAAAATCTCGCCTCTCATCGAAACCGAAAACTCTTGCGGCACCGACACCAGCACCGGCACCGTGATTCAACCAACTATGGTGGGGGTATTTTTTTTTTATTTTCGGCGGATGCTGGATTTTGTCGGACTGCAGCTAATGCGGGTTATCAGGAGCAGACATAAACACAGGGCCAGACATGCTGGTCTGGTCTGGTTTGGTTTGGTTTGACTAGGTCTGCTCCAGTCTGGTTTCGTCTGCCTGTTCCATTTGCCAACGATTGCAGATTGGCAATAGGATTCACTGCGTTTGGAGGAAAACAATGTGGGTGTGGCCACGGATTATTACATTTGGCTTTCTGTATCGCGAAATTAATTACAGCGTGGCAATTTCCAATTTCGATTCGCGGTTTAAATTCGAAAAGGAGAAGGGGTTTGGTTGGTTTCTAAATACAGAAAAGCATTAATTTCTTTTCCTGAGTCTTAATTTGTTTTTGATAATTGGGAAATGCATAACTTTGGAATGAAGATAGTTTGCTTTTAAAACCAGCTTTAAATTGGTAACCTATTTTATGTAAATATTAAAGCATACTCACGCTCTCAAACTTATCCTTATTCTTCACGTGCTGCGCTATAAAGCGCGATCCCTCGATGGTCTTCTCCATCTCGCGGGCATAAGGTTTCTCGAACGTGGGACTGAGATCGGCGGCGGCGGCCGCAGCGGCGGCTGCAGCAGCAGGACAGCAGCCGGGACTGATGTCCCCGTTGAGGCCCGAGGGGCTGAACAGGTCGTCGTCGGCGCCCGGAAGTGGCAGTGAGGAGGGCAGAGGCGGTTCGCCAAAGCAATGGGCGCTGATGCCGCCCGCCGCGGCCAAATCGAAGCGATGCGAGGCGGGGAGTGCTGCATATGGGGAAAAGAGCGGGAGAGGTTAGTGCACTCATAAAAAAGGAAGTAATTAAGTTTAAGTTAAATTTAAATTTAAATAATTATCAAATACACATTTGTTTCGCTTCAAGATGAGCGAGGTTAACTTATTTAAGTATACATTTTTAAAATTACAGCTAAAATGACATAAAAGAACTCCCCTTCGAAGGTCACATCATTTTTTCTACCGTGGATCGGCATTAACAGCATTAGGCAAATAAAGTTGTAAATGCAATTTGTAACTTTTCTGCTTTGTCTTTGGCGCAATTCTCCTAGGCACAATGTCGTCCCCGAAGGAAGTCAGTGGACAAAGGACCCTCAACCTCGAGCGCGGCCCAACAGAAGCAGAAGGAAACTCAATAAATAGTTTTCTGCATTCTGTTTTCCATTTTACATTTTCCATTTATTTCGCATGGCTATTGCAAAGTTTCAGCTTCTTTCTTTTGCCGTTTCCTTTTTTGTTCTCGCGCGCTTACTTTCCTCTCCTTGAAAAGGGGAAATTATTAAATTCTTTAGCCGCAAGATTAAGATGAAGTTTAAGTTTCCCTTGAACTTGGTCCTTTGGCTGTGATTTGAAGTCAAATTTCATAATGAATACTACTGCGTTTTAATACTGCTTATAACACTTTGATTGGAGTTTTTTTGGTTGGAATTTCAGCTGAATGGGTCAACATGTTGTATACGTAATATTGCGTATACGCCAGGTAGCCTTGCGATTTAATCCAAATACAGGTAGCAGGGGGTTTATCAAGAAAAAAGGAAAATGTTAACTTTAAAGTCTCATCTATATGCAGATAGTCAATGAGAAAACTCTACGAAACCTATTACCCTATTTCCCTTTACAACGCGACCGTAAGCTTCCATTTGGCCGTCGTCCTTGCAGTTGCACTTGTTAATTGTCATAAATTATTTCGCCATCCCCCGCTCTTAGCATCATTATAAAGTGGTGTGTCTGAATGCATATAATTTCAATGTTGTTGTGCATATTTGAAAGGGGATTTTATAAACTGGCAAGTTGGAACTTTCACGTTGCTCGCTGCATGCTCCGTTGGTAATGTGCCCACTAAAGCCAGTTGAAAACATTCATAAATTTCCCAACTGCAGCGCCTAACAAGAAGCCGCACAAGCAGCCCCAGAAGCAAAGTTCTACACAGAAAGTTTGCCTCAAGCAGAGCGGCAAAATAATGGAAAACTTTTGCCTGTTTTGCATGGGATTTACTCCAACAGCCTCCGTCGGGAGGAATACCTTTGTTAGAACTAGTAAAGCTTAGGATCCCACGTACCTGGAATGCCGTAGTCGCCGCTGAAGCGCTTCGAATCGTAGTTGACAAACTTGTCCACATCCGGCGGCAGGTGATAGACATCGGTGAGCACCTCGGGCGGCTGATCCTCCTCGGGCTCCTCCTTCTTGGGTCGCTCGATGCAAAGCAGCTTGGGCAGGATCTGGATGAAAAGGCGTTGAACCCACGGCGCCATGCGATGCGTGACAGGTGATCTGCAGATCGAGTGATAAAAATAAGAAAATCTTTCAGAGATTACCGTGCGGAGACTACACCCACCTGAAGTTCACATTGAGCACGGCGATGGTGACCACGACGGAGAGTGTGACCAGCATCATGGTGAAGAGCAGATACTTTCCCAGCAGTGGAACTGTCAGTGAGGTCGGCGGAATGATCTCCGCCAGCAGCAGGAAGAACACAGTGAGCGAGAGCAGGATGCTGATACAGAGCGAGATCTTTTCGCCGGAATCGCTGGGCAGATAGAAGACCAGCACCGAGAGGAACGAGATGCCCACACAGGGAATGATCAGGTTGACCGTGTAGAAGAGCGTCTTCCGGCGCAGCGTCAGGTTGAACACGATATCCAGGTAGGGTTCCTCGCAACAGCTGTAGAACTTTTCGTTCCGCACTGCCGGCACCCTCATGATGTCCCACTCGACGGAGATGTAATAGTCCTGCAGGTCTATGCCCACCTCGATGTTGTCCGAGTCAGCAGTTTGCTTCAAATGCCTCAAGTCAACCTGGAAAAGTGTTGAATATTATGAATATTTATCGATAATTAAAGAAACGTTTAATATAAATTAATCTAAATTTAAAATTATTTTGAAATGAAAAAATTTGGAATCATTGATGTGTATCTGCCTCGAGGACCAAATAAGAAAAGAGGTAAATAAAAAGACATTTACGCTGGTTAAAAATTAAATATTTAAGTGCAATTGTCCGGCATTTATAAAATTCCAGTTTACCGGTGGTATTTGTAAAATATAACAAATTTATATTCGTACTTATTTTTGTATTTTGTAAAATGTCTATCTAGAGATTATCCACAGATCAAAGAGTGGGATAATCGATATGAGAAGCTGGCACCTGCTGCCTTTTGCCTTAAACTTGCTGATTTATGCCAGTAACTTTGGAAACTGCTGCACCTGTTCGCTCCAACACGAACCCGGGCCAATCATACATCTATTTATGTTGATTTGTTGGCTCATTTCCCCAAGCTCCCAAAAGCACCATTTGCCCCAAGTGTCGCTCACGGTTTCCCGTGCCCCTTGCCATCTGGCAGCTGGGCAAATCAAAGGTGATGGGAAAACGTACTTTCTGACAAATTTTTGACAATCGTCAATTGCACAGCGAATTGCCCACAGAGCGAGAGAGAAAGGTAGAGGGGAAGACAGGTTGGGAATCTCAGTGAATGGTTCCTATTCCTGTTCCGGATCCTAACTCAGCGTCTGATGGCAGGAATCGAGATAAGTTTGGCTCACGTGCCGGCCGAGACGCAAATGACATTGGCGCTTGTAACCTTTATTTCATTTCCATTTGTCTTTATTTGCCATTTGTTGTCTGTTGCTCATTTATCGGTTGTTGGTTCTATAGTGGAGTATCTTTGCAAACGATTTCAATATTTCAATTATTAATAATAACATTTTATATTTATATTCTGAATTGCAACTGTTATACAATTATTTCCAGAGAACTTCCAACAGCCTAAGCAAAAAAACTTCTTATGCCAAGCAATCATATTTAGGCAAACTATGCTCGACTCCTTACTTGTTACTTCAGGATAGTTTGTGGGGGAAACTTTGAAATAGTTCAAGGACTTGCCAACTAACCAACCATTCATTCGCTTGCCTATTCATTCCCAGGCCCGACCTTTGGATTCAGCATTCCTTCCTTTGTCGTGTACTTGGCCAACCGAATAAAAAAAAAAACTATGGAATACATAAACCTCTCAGTCTGTCGGGACAGCTGTCATTAATACCTCGTCCTGCATTTGCGCTGACACTGTAAAATGCCCAGAAGCCGATTCACAATTCCATATCCCACACGGGTTGCGAGGAAGTCGAAAGTCAATGAAGCATGCTCGAAATTTGTGATGCGTAAAAGGGAAGCAAACGAAAATTTATATGTAGAATAATGTGCTGTCATTTTTCGATTGCGCCCCCCATCGGCTTCCTTTCTCTTATTTTTTGTAGCTGCTCATAATGAACACAATAACAACGGGAAGGAAGAGCCGGGCGGCCTTCTAGCGGAGCAACAGTTGTTCCGCCCCCCAAAAATATTTTACGAATACCCTTGATATTGGGTATTTAATTTTGAACTTTAAAAGGTCTGCATTTTATTAAATAATACCCTTGAAGTTACAAAATTGACTGAATAAAATATATTTGAAAGAATTCGAGCTCATCTAGTTCATAAAATATGTTTACAGATGCTAATTATTTTCTTGATCATAAATTTTAAAAGCTTAGTAAAAGTGTAAAATAGAAAGTGTAAATAAAGAACACATTCATAAAATATTAAAACCTTTAATATTAATAAATATTTTCCCCTAAATTAAGAGGTATTCTGCACTCCGAGCTTCGCTGAATTTTTATAAATTCCACTTTTCTTTGTCTTTCGTCGTTAACAGTCCCTACACAAAAGTTTTTGAAAAGGCATGGGCGTGGCTGGTTCATTAAACGCAGCTGCCAGCTGTTATCTCACACACCCACACACACACACACACGATGTGCATGGAAAATGGAAAATGGGGGGGACTCCAGTTGATTTATCACATGACAGCAAGTGAAACGTGTCAAGTGTACAAAAAACAAAGTAAACATTAACTGCAGAACTCAAATGAAAAAAGCGCATATATATTTAACCATGAAAATCCATCCAAGTAAATCATAAAAAGCCTCGTTCTCTTTTCATTTTTTAACATGTTTAAATAGTCGTTTAACGGGGAGTTAACTCCCGCGACCCCACATATTTCTCAAAATTAATGTTTTTATAATCGAGTCAGAGCAACGTTTGATTAGCACTCAGTCAGACAGAATCAAACCCGGGGATGCCTCTGCCTCGGCGATATTCTCTTTCTGGATTTCGCTCTGCTCCGATTTTGATTGATGGCCCGGGACATAATCTGCCCGTTGCCAGAGTTGCCAGCTGTTGTGGCGGGCCTCCTAATAGAGCCTGGATTTGGGATTCGAATAGGGATCGGGAGTGTGGGTGTGGGTTTGCGGATGGAAGAAGAGAAACACTTACCATGTAACCGTCGTAGGTCCAGGAGCCGAACTTCATGAAACATGTCTGCTCATCGAACGGAAAGTATTCGACATCAATTTCGCAAAAGGATTTGTAAATGGCGGGCGGTTTCCACACCACTTTGCCCGTGTGATGAAGAATGGCTTTTGTCATTATTGTCACTTCATAGTTGCCATCGGCGCTGCAAGGAAAGAGGATGTGAAATCATAAATTGTGGGTTTTCTATACAAATTTTATATTTTAGAAATAAATTGAACGAATAAATAGGGCTTATGGCTCAATTTTTCATCGATTTGTTGTGGCTTAGTAGCATTACATTGATTTTTTCTTATTATATGTGATATATAAGATATTTCATCTCTTTTTTCTGTCATTATCTTTAATTTAAATCGTCCAGACTCTGGCTAATTGTACGGGCTTCAGGCATTTACTTTAATTGGGCTTTTAACTGGCTCTAACTGACTTTTTATGCTATGCTTTTACTAAGTTCTTTTAAAACCTCTCCACGCCTCCAAATGTTCTCTCTGGTCAGGATCTACGAAAAATGCTGAGCTAATTAAAAATACATTTTAGGTTCTAATTACAAATTCATTTTAGACTACAAAAATTGCTGCTAATGTTTTTTGGTTGTCTATTTTTTTTCTGCAGAATGCTGATTCGGATTTGGATTCTGGTCCTGTTCCCCGGGGAAAGGGACACGCCTCCATATCTCGCATATAGCATCGGCGGCTCTGGGCTTTGCGGACGGTGGTCCATTAGCAGCAAGGTCCTTTTTCGGCAAACTCTGCCCATCGCCACTGGCCCAGAGACATACACTAAATCTAAATCCGAACGCAAAGCATTTTAAAATGTTATTACAACAACAGCAGTGGCAGTGGCAGCAACAACCACGGGCGGCAGCCATTAATGGCTAAAAACCATTTAAAATGGCTGTCGGCAATGCACAGGCACATTCACACACACAGCCCCGAGTAGGGTGGAGGCGGGGAGGGAGCGAGATGGAGATAAAGAGCAGAGGAGTCTGGGGCAACAGGGAAAGAAAATCAACAAAGAGAACAAAAGTTTATAGGCGAAGCCGAAAAAAAAGGCAAAACCACGCCTGGGGGTCACCGCAATTGCAGCCATTATCTTAACGGTGATTCACACACAGAACGACACACAAACACACACACACAGAGGCAGCGAGAGCGTGGGAGAGGGGCAGTGAGAGGGAGGGCCGGACAAGGCGGCGTATGAGTGTCATCGCTGTTCGTCCTGGCAGTTATCCTGGCCAAGCCGACGGCGCCTGCCGCGTCTATCAGCGCGTTAATCTCAGCGCCGCAGAGCGAGCACTGCGCCATCTTTGTATCTCTGGGCCCAGTCAAAGTTTTCAGGCCAGAAATCGAAGCCCTTCACAGTGGGCCAAAAGCTGGTTATTGTGAGTGGAGTATTCAAAATAATTAAAATACATTGAAGTATAATTTAGATTTTGTTCAAAAATAATAAGATATAGTTAATTAATATTTGCTTTCATAACGAATTTAAAAACCAGTTAAACATATATTTTAAGATAAAGTACATAAAATCAATAATTACCTAATATTTAATAAAATAAGTTTAAAAATAAAATTTACTCCCTTAAGTATAAAATATTTAATAAAATAAGCATTAGGAAAACCGATTTACTCCCTTAAGTATAAAAAATTTAAATATAAATAATATTTAAATAACCAATTTAGTTTCCCAAGAACAAAATATTTTAGCATTTAAATCTATAAAGCTATATAGTTTTTCGTTTTAAGTAAATCATTGATGGAACTTCACTCCACTGTACCGTAACTGAACCAAGGGAGTTGGATGGCAACCCGCTGCCGGCCAAGAAAAACTTTTTGCTGACTTTGTTGCCGCTGCCCTCCCGATTCCCGATTCCCAATGCCCAGAACCCAGTTCCAGTCCCAGTCACAGTACCAGTACGAGTCCTTTTGCCTTTGCGCCCTCGTCCTGCTCGTATTTCTCCACGCCATTTTTATTTTTATAAATCTAATGAAAGATAATGAAATTTTATTTCGTTTCTTTTGATTTCAACGCAGTTGTCGTCAGCGTTCATGCTAAAAACTAAAAGCCAACAGCAGTTGAAAAAGAATCATAGATACGAGCGGAAGGCTGTGGCAATGCGAGGGAACGAAGCCATCTAGAAACATACAATAATAGAATTAAAGTGGCTGTGGCTCCTGTTCCTGATTCTGATTCCACTGCTCCGGTTCCTGCTCCGGCTCCGGCTCCTGCTGCTGTGGGTGAGGGTGTGGTCCTCGGTCGAGGCCCGGGCCTCGCAAAAGTTCAGCTGATAATAAAGTTGTCAACAACATTCATTTAATTAAAGAAAACAAAGCAACGCAGAGCACTTTGGGAATAGTATGCCGAGTGCCGAGTGCCGAGTGCCGAGTGTCGAGTGCATGGAGAGAGAGAGAGAGTTCCAAACGTAGGGTTTGAGGGTCTAATGCCTAGGCAGAGATTTATGGCATTCGGCTAATATGGCATCTCAAAATGGTAATGCGTTTTTCCCACCCACCATAGGGGGTGTGGTGAGAGTGTTCCAGTCTGTTTGTGTGTACTGGTTTAGCGGGGATTATGTTTCCCGCCAAGTAGGCCATATGGGTGCGCCCTTAAATCTATTAAGGTTATGATGGCCAGACTTTTAAGGTCTGTCTAGCTTGGCTAAAATGCAGACAAACAATGAGGACTATAAATGAAATGTCTTATTGTTCGTCTTTTATTAATAATATTCAGCACTGAAAGTAATTTAGTTATGCAATTTATATACAACAAAAAATTGCATTTATTTTGAATAAAGTATAATCTAAAATAATTTGGAATCTATTTTGAAATATTCTTAATAATATATTGCTTTGAATAATAAACGATCTGCGCTTAAAAGAAATATAATTCAGGACAAGCTAATTGTTTAAACTCCTAACCATACCAAGGGTTCTCTTAACTATTATTCGATCTTTTATATGCTTATATATTCCTTTCATTTATAGATCCAAAAGGCACACTTAAGATTTGCTAATAGTTACACAACAATAGGAAGTAATTAAGATGACAATATTTTCATCTCCACGGAGACAAATAGTAATTATTCGGCTTAAAGCGCAAATTAACTCATATGCGGAATATACATATGTCAGTGTTTGCGTGCCAGCTAACCAGAATAATAACCAATCGCATAAACCACTAAGTGCGGCCAGAATAAGCTCGGCGGTTATGGGCCCGAAACCGAAAGCTGGTAGACCGAAGCCAGTTGTACGCCAGCCGGGGTCTTGAGTCACTCGAGTGCGATTTTAATTTCTTGGATCAACATGAAAATTAATTGCTGGAATTAAGCGGCTTTCACAAAATACAAACAATGGGCCAATGGGGAGGGAGGAGTAGTCAGAGGTTCGTCGTGAATTTGTGGGAGAACAAAAGCCCACTAAATTATAGAGGCTTGGAGTGACTGTGCTTCGGGTGTCACGTATGCCCTTTTGATGAGCTCATATGCCAGAAGATAATTATGCCAGCGCCCGAGAGACCACTTTCGCCGCTTTCGGGTTGAGTGCACAACAAATGCACAAGGTAATTGCAATTAAAAATTAACAAAAATGTTGCAATTTGGTGGTGGCTGTTGGCTCTTGGCTGTTGCATGGCAATAGAACAAAACACAAAAACATGCCGAGCCGCGTGCAATAAATAACAAGTTTTGACGCTTGTTTCAAATTCTTTTGTGGCCCGGCATTTTGGCCCTGAATGCGTGTGTGTCTGTGTGTGTTGTTGTGCGGTTTAAGTGCCTCACGCACGTAGGTATTCGTGGTGTTGTGTGTTGGTAGAAATTTGGGCCATTTGCAAAGAGCCCAGAGCCATAAACAGAGGCAGAACCGCAGCCAGAGCCCGGCCAACTATTTATTTTGCTGCCATTGCGCGTTTAGCAGACAATTAAACATTTTTCATTGCATACAAATAGGCGCGGCTGCGCCGAGGGATTCCCCTCTTTTCGCGGCAGAAAAGTTGCATCGTAAAATAGATTGCCATCGTCCTTGTTGCGAATGCGATGTGTGTGTACGCGAGTGCGACAATAAAAGCGCTTTTCCTCCGACTGCACATGTATTTGCATTTAAAATTACAACAAACGAGGAGGAGAGGAAGCCCTTTTCCCGTGAGCCGCTCTTTTTTCTCCCTGCAATTCCCGAAGCTTAATTTCTGCATACATTTTCCTGCCTGCTTGTTTGCGCCAAGGATCGAAGGCTTTTCCTCGGCGAGCGCAAACAAATCAAACTAAGAGCTCACCCGGCAGCAGCAGATATTGATATTGACGTTGGACTTACGTTTATTATCCTTGTGGCAACATTAAAAGCCGACAAGATAAATATTCGACTAGCGTTCATTTAATTTTTATGAATTTTACGCAGATTTCTGCCGAGATTCGACGCTCTCAAACGCTGGATACGCCATAAAAGGTCCCGTAAGGCATCACCTCAACTTGCCACTAAATTAAATGGACTTTCGGTTAGGCCATTTTGCCGTTTGGATTGGCAGGCAGGAAAGCAAAACACGAAACACAATTAAGTATCCGGCGTGGACACAAAGGACACTTCAAGTTCAATTTTATGCGGCAACAAAGCGAACCATGGCTTCATTATGGCGCGTACAAATTATTTGCAGTTTTAAAAATGTCTCAACGACCAAAGCCGGCTATATAACACCCATGGCGTTTAAGTTACACTCTCCACTGTCCGGGTACACAGAGAGAAGAGGTTCATATATAAATAAAATAAAATGTAAAGACGTTAGATTTGTAGAATTATTTTATAATGAATATAAAACGAATTAATGTATTAATATCAGAATTCTAGAAAACAGATATAATCATTCTTTACTCAAGAATTATTTTTCAAAGTATACGTCGCCATAGTTACTCACAGCTAAAACGACAATGCTTTTGTCGTTGCTGGCAAATGAAATTTAAGCTTTTTCCAAGCAATAAATTACGACTTTTTATGACACTGCCAGCGAAACACCCAGAAAGTATGCTACGCTATGCGTAGCCAAGGCAGCTGAATAAAAAAAGTACGTATCCGCCCCGTTGCCACCGCTTCTGGTAACATATAAAGGGTCCATAAAGCGCGTAAGCCGATCTGCCAAAGCAGCGCCAACAACAGCGCAATGGCCAAGATATCCTGACCGATGTCCTGGTTCTGGGAACTGGCGAGAAGAGGAGCGGAGAGCGCTCGCCGGGCAGACTGGCAGCTGGCTGCCAAATCGACAAAGTCAAGTGTCTGGGAAGCCGAGATGAGGGCGGACCGTGGGTTGGAAATGTTGTAGAGAAATGCGAAATAAATTGGGAAATAAAAGCGAGAATCTAAGCTAAATGGTTAGGGGTTATTTAATTTGCTCGTCGGATATTTTACACTTCTCGAATTCTTTTCACTGCATTTTACAGAAACAATTGTTTGGAAACCTAACCAGAGTTATGCTGTATTATGTTCTTATAATAATTTAATTTTTGATTTCTAAACTTTACATTGTTCATATTTCTTAAAATATGTATATTTAATATTTTTCAGTGTCTCTAAACCACATGATACATTAAACTGTTTCTGCATTCGCTTCTCAGTCCTGTCTCCTAATTGGCACTACTCCAGCAAATAGGACACAAGGCAAATTATAATAATTATACCAAGAGAGGCCAAAAAGAAAACGTTCAATTTGAGAACTGTGGAGCGGAGATTTCGTGTTGGCGAAGGGAGCCACACAAGGGTCCACAACAGACACACTTATCCGGGCCTAGGGGATGTGGCTCCCGAAAGGCAACCGCAACGCTCAAGTTACAATGAAATAAAAATACGTTAATCATCGCCTGATAAATGGCCGAGCAGAGGAACAGTTTGGCTTTGATTTATACCGCCGCCCATTCTGGGCAATTATGCAAATGGCAAAGCGGCTCCAGGGCGGTACTTGGGCTCGGAATCGGATTCGGATTCAGATTTGGAGCTTGCCTGGAGGCGAGCCCCGGGTCGATGAGCTGGGCGAAAATTAGTTTGGCACTTACTTGTTATAGAGCACGATATCCGGCAGCCATATATGCTCGGAGGGCACGTGCAAAGTGTCTACGCCACCGTAATCATCGGGATTCCACTTCAATTTATAGTCGTTCCATTCCTGAAATAGCACAAATGCACAATGTAAAATGGATCGGGCATAAATAGCACAACAGAAATTATATGTATGCAAATGGCAGCTGGTAATTATTTATGCCTGATTGTCATGAATAATAGAGAGAGAATATACAACAAAAAATTTAAAAAAATTAGAAATATGCGTGCACAAACAATGCCAATTCAGGGTCTGATATACGTTTAAATATTTTATTTTGTGGTGCACGGCGTTTAACTCGCGTATTGCTGCAATTTCAATTTCATTAATTATGCATTAATTCATTGGTCGCTAAGCTGTTGGCATTAAATTACATTTTCATAATACAATTGTGTTTCACTGTTGGCCATCGTTGTTTAAGTGTTTGGTTTCCTTTGTCAGGGTATATGCGTTAAATACTAATTATGTTTAGATAAAAATAGTTTTGATTCTCTAATCTGTTACTTTAAAATGTTTAAATAATGTTCTTAATTGGATATGCTATTGTTTGTTTAATTATAAGATTCAAAAGCATTTTCTAGTTAATATTATTTACACTTTCGAGTAACTTACACTTAAATGTTTTCCCTAAAATCATTGTTTCCTTTCTCCAAGAAATTGTATAATTATTGCAATATCTACAAATAATTATTTGATTGAGAAAAAAACAAATATTTTATATTGCAATCTAAATATTTCTCCTGACATAAATCAGGTATCCTATAGTCGTGACTTGTGATATCCACACTCAACTTGTGTTTTTTTAATCGCCACTACATTTTACTGTAATTATGTTGATTGCCACTTTCCCAGTATGTATTTATGCGGCCGAGCCAAGTGGGAGCCATCACGCTGGGGGATTATGGCATTCAGTCCGGAACGAGGCATCCCGGTGGCAGACTCGCTCGCGTGCTGACCAAGCATGAAATTCCCCGATAATTGCAAATATTATTGAGAAGTGGGATCCGCAACCGGTTTAATATTGATCCGACTTACGCACGAAATCGCGTTTCAATTGTGATTACACGCATTCCAGCAATTATTATCTTTATGATAAAAATCAAATGGCATTGCCTAAAAAAAGAGCTACTTTTCTTATTTATCACGTGTGTGTTTGGTATTTTGCGATTAATTTCCTGTTAAACAGATTACAAATGAGGGCATGCCGGTGGGCATAAATTAATTGAATTAAGTGAAGCAAGTCAGAAATCGATGTTTATGAGATGCCAAATTGTTTGGGGCTAAAATCGCCAGTGTCCGTTTATGGTCAATGATGGTATATATGTATATATAGCTCATTTAATTGCGGTCGCCCTGGCCATCTGCTTAAATGCATCTGCATGCTGGTCAAATACGCTCGAACACACACACTTATGCGGCTACGTGCGCAAGCGTTTGAGGATTTATTGACAGACTGCTGCCCATGTATGGATGGGCGTGGCCGAATGGGTAAGCAAACATATAGCTGGATACCACGGATATCTGCGAAGTTCAGGTTTCTATAAAACTGCGACAGTTGCCATTTTAATCCATAATTATTGGACTATAAAGAAATATTCAAATATTCGAATATTTCAAGGTTTAGGATTAGTTTATACTAATATTAAAATAACAAAAATATATGTGTAAACAAATTGTGTAACAAATTCAGGATATTAATACGGTTTAACAAAGTTTAAATACCCATAAAAAATGTTTAAATTAAAACAAAATAGCATAGTTTAACAATTCATTAAAAAATAATATTTACATTTGCCAAATTACATTTATTGCTACTCAAATACATTTCTACATTTTTGGAACCTTTCTTTTTCTAACCGAAACTATTGCCAGGAACACAAAACAACATGCTGCCTCTCATAATAAGGCCTAAACGGTCATTCGTCCGCATTTGGCCAAAACAAATACCCATTCAACAGCGGCGTACAATGCCAAATTGCTCGGTGAATGCATAATTAATGTATAATTTGGAATTCTGCTTTTGCTAGTGTTTTCAGTTTTAGTGAATTGTCAAACCAAATACTTTGGATAAGCTCCGCGCACTATTGACTGCAATTTGTGTGCGAGGCATTTGCTGTGCATGTTTTATGCAAATCCGGAAAACTTTAAAGTCCGTCCCTCCCGTGCCCGTTAAAAGCAGCTGGGATAAAAGTCGGATTTCGGACCAATTGATATTCCTCTTGTGCCGTTTTTGTTCACTTATTTTTTTGGCCAACTGCTGCTGCTGCTGCTGGCCGCATTAGTGCAAAGCCAATGGACATGTAGAGTGGCGACCAGGCAGGAACTGACTCTGGCAACGGTTCTGGGCAACAGGATCCTGGCCACTTGGCCAAGTTAGAAGTTTGGCATAATGCGAGCGCGTCGAAATTGGCTGGCGAAAATTATTTTGCATTCGTCGCCAGCGAGGCATGCAAATGGCGAATTCATGTTGCTCGAAAGCCGGATCACAGTTGAGCAAACCTCAGAAATATATACTTATTATACTTATATATATATATCTTTCATACAATAGTACCATATTCTTTATTTTAAATGTAGCTTACCTGCTCCACCCAGACATTGGTTGTCATGATTTGATTCTTCAGATTCTGTAAATAAAGGAGATAAAGAGGGTAGATTTGTTAGTGCCGAATGTTAACAAGAGTTTTATTAATTTAACTCTGACACTTTGTACTTCTGCATCATGTAGTTTAAGTGGCAAGTGCCTTCCTCTGTAGACGAAGCGCTTCTGACAGCTTCTTCAGCATTGAGTGACAGAGACCATCAAATTGGAATCGTTCTGTCGAGGAAATATTTTTTTAGTGAGCAGAACTTTTGCTCTAGGCACTGAACGAAAACTGCCAAGAGAAATTTCGAAAGCTATCAAGCCACTATTATATTTTCTTATTTTTATAAATACGAAAAAATTTATTTGTCGTTGACCTAGGCTATAATTTAACAATGACAGCTGTTCAGTTTTAAATGGATTTTGAATGCCATGGTTTAATTATTAAATGTTTATCGGAGATATACAATATGATATATTATAAAATAACGCCTAAGCTACTACTATTTTCCGTTTTCGTTGTTTTGAGTGTATAAAACTCTGTCTCCTGTGATATATCCACAGTTGAGATGATGGTCTTCTCGCTTAAAAAAATCTATTTTAAAGTGTTGAAATAAAATGGAAATGGCTTCAAATCTTGAAGTGAGCTGCAGACTCTCAGCATCAATGAGTTTTAATCAATTGCTGATGTGCTGCAGGATAAAGTTCTGTCCCCTTTTAATGCAGTTTCAACTATAATATTTAAAGATGTATTAAAAAAATGTTCGGGTCGAATTAATTCCTAGAATATAAATTATCTATACAAAGTCAAAAAATACCGGGCACTAGGAATGTCTACTCGGAAATGCTACATCCTGTTGTTTCCCTTAATTAATTTTGCATGGCATGACAGATTTTTCGCAGAAAATATCCAGCGCCGTGCTATTAATAATTCAAGCACATCATCGGCAGACAAAGCAAGTGCTTAATTATCGTCTTAACAGATTCACGCACGACCCCGTCCCGGCCCTCAATATACAATATAGATGCCCCATATCAAGCATCTCTGGTGAAGCTCCTATTACTCATGGGAGCTGCTTCCTCCCTTTCGCATTTATTTACGCGTCGGGCCAAACTCATTAAATGCGGGGAGCTCAATAGAAAAAATTAGAAAACGATAAAATTGCGGAATAAATCACTTAAGCGCTGAAAAATGTAATTAACGACAGAATGATAATGATGCGCCGTAACGCGTTTTTCGCATTTCTCTCCGCCGGATAGCTCCGGGAGCCGGTCGAAACCTCAGAGACCCCGGCAAATATGTCGAGGCATGCAGTGTTAATAGATTTTGCCGGTTCCCTTCCAGTAATCACCCGCTCAGAGGGCTCTTAGCCCTTCAGTGGGCCAGGCCCAGACCGTGGAAAGGTCATTAGGCGACGAGGGCGACGCGGAAAACCGGCAATAAAACGACAAAGCCAAGAGCCAGGCACAATGGCAGCAAAGGCGATGAGCACGGCATAAGGAAGAGATAAAATGTGCGGCATCAAGGAGGCGCAAGAAGGGAGTATCCCAAGGATCCGGCGACAGCGGCAGCGGTGGCGGAGAGATTCTAAGCGCGTATCCTTTGTGCTTTATGTGCGGCATCCGTTGCAACTAGTGGCTAAATCACAGCACTTAAAAAAAAAAAAAAAGTTCCTGCTGTTGGCATTTTAATTCCAGATAAAAATATAATTATTAGCAATTTTCAATTAAGGAAATTATAGTTTACTCCCACTTTAGCTTCAGTATTTTAGAAAATCTATGGAGATGTATATTTCACTTTTCCTCTAAGTGGAGACTTTGCAAAAGTAGCTCAGCCGCAACTTATCTCTCACAAGAAATACAGAAATTTGCAATCAGGATGTATACTTCCCTTGCAGTCGCCTCCTCTGGCAGTTCACACCTAGCTTTGTAATTGGTGTTGCTTTTATCCTTGTAGCATGTCTCGCTTATTCGCATTAAGAAGGCGCCTGGCAGGGGGACATTGCCCAACACAGGATGCAGGATATACACCACTTAAAGCCGAGTGCTTTAAGCAGTCGTCCTGCAGCAGGATTTGCATTCACTGCTGTGGTGTGTGTCCACCCGGGGGATCGGTCCAAGGAGCTGCAGGAACTGCTCTGTGCCGTGCCCATGACTTGCCTGACTGGGCTTGTTTACAATTTAAATCGAATTTCCTGTGTGCCGTAAATAAACTTTGCAAAAGGCATTCCGCTTGGCATACAAAAAAGTGTCCTGTGACCACATCAGAAGGAGGAGAATAAGGAGGCAGGAGTCGCATTTGAAAGGCGGTGTAAGCTGAATAAGCAGTAAATTAATTTCCGAAAATACCATGAAGCATTTCCACAGAAAGCGTACCTGATTCCGACAATTATCAATGGGGAAAATAGGTCAAGAAAATGTTCGAGAAGGGCGAAATATGGGTTTTGATCATTTTAATTCAAAAACATTCCATTATTATAATTAAATAACACTTATTAAATAATTACCCATTTTAAATGGTTAAAATTTAAGTCTGCATATTATTTCATGGAATTATTATTAACTTTTCCTCTTAAGGGATATTCAGCTTATTTAGAAGAGTAATTTCAAGGAATCACCTGCCTCATATGAACAATTATTTCAAGAGAACAGTTTCTCAGAATGTGTCCTCCATGAAAGTGAAAAGCAAATGTTCACCTAATTGCAAATTGCTCAACAAAACAGAATCTCACAAAGGGCGTTCGCTTGAACAGACCCAATTTCGGTTTCAGTTTCAATTTCCCAATAATATACGAAATTTATGGCCAGGCATGCAATTAACTGGCTCGAAAATGTGCAACATTTGCCATTTGAATGCCTTTTGGTGGCCAAATGAAAGCCGGCCTTAGATGGCAAACAATGCAGCCGAAATGTACGTCACCTGGCCGGACGGGCACCAGTTATGCAACTAATAAGCCGAAGGGACTGAGCTATGGATGAGAAGGCCGAGATGCAGGCAGGTCAGCAGAAGGAAATGGAGACTCAAGGTTCAGGCAGATGGAAAATTGCAAATTACAAATTCTATGGCCAAAACGCATTTCTGCTTTGTTGTTATGGCTGCAACATACCCTTTCCCATACCTCCCCACCTTCCCTCCATTCCTCGCTCACCCCCTCTGACAGTTGATTGCAATTTCCAGGACAGCAAGAAAAAAATAAAGTACAAGCACTGATTTCAGTGTGGAGAATTTACAAGCAATTGTATGCCAATAAGGAAAAGTAGGCAACACGTGTGTCCACAACAACAGCCACAGGGGGAGCCAACAAGGAAAAGCCGGGATGAGGAGCGGCGGCAAGGGCGAGAAAGTGGGTGAAAAAACCTGGACTACCAGTGGACTATTGCAATAAAAGAAATTCTGCGAATATTTCAAGCGAGTCAGCAGTCAAGCGCACACAGGGCGGCTGAGCGATATTCCTGTGTGCACGAGCTCACATACACAGAAAAGCAATTTCGATATAAGCACCTTATGCCAGATGCCCAGATGCCGCTCCACAGTGAAGCGAAGCTAAGTGAAATTGTGGTAAAGGGTTGATTTTGATGAAACCGGAATGCTTTTGAGGGAATGCGTTGTAAGTTGTATGGTTATCTATATAAAATTATACTCGAAAATAGTAAATAAATACTTCCAACCATATCTCTTACAACTTTCAAAGATAATTAACTAATAATTTATAAAAATAATAGGAAATTCAATTAGATATACCAACTATTATTTAGTTTAAAAAAATACACAATGTTTTTATAGAAGATTCAAGCTAATATAAAACATTTGGAATATGTTATTTATGTCTCCCACATAAATGAGTAAATGGATTTATAAATTAGGTATTGATCACCATCTTATTTTAAAAATTATGCTTATTACTTTTTCCGAATATTATTTTAGTTGCTAATTAGAGTTCTGGTTACTGAATTCTGAATTTAAAGTTTCGCATTAAAATACTTCATATATTCATAAATGTCTCAAAATTATAACGGTTTTAAGTTCAATGTAACCCCATTTTATTGATAAACTTTGATGACTTAATTCGGTGCTCTTCATTGCCCCGATTCCGTTCTGAATTAAATCTGTCCGCTGCCAATGCTGACCCAATGTGCATTGGTGTGACTACCCCTTACTGCTACTGACACTGCCAGTGCCTCTGCTACTGCTCCTGCCAGGCATGCCCTTTAGTGGTCTTGGTGCTTAGCGCGTGATTTATAACAGCAGCGAAAGAAAGCAAGTCGAAAAAAATACGAAGCCAGAGAGCAGAAGGCACCAGCTCAGAGTCGGGGGTAGCAAGGACTAGCGAAGGAGCCGGCGCAAAATCCGGCTACTGTGTGGCCAACAGCACGTAACTGTTAGCCGGTTTCCCATTTCCGGCTGTCATGTGCAGCCAAACCGAGCAGAAGATTGTGCACCATTTGCCTGGCCAACGCAAACCGATCTGGCCCGGCTGCAGCTTAAGTTACCCGCCGCCTCGATATTGCTCCGAATTCCTTGATATATAGTGTACAGCGGGGGAGGCGCTTGTTACTTACTTCCCGGCGCCCCCGGCAATTGCATAGTTAATCAAGAAAACAATCAACCCAGGCAGCCCATTGATTTATTATACAAACAGCCAGCGAGACAATGGAGCTTAGTTGCCTGGCTTTTTAATCGCAGGGTAAACAGTTATTAATTGCGCGCCGATTGTTTGCTGTGGCTTACACAAATGCCATTCCCTACTTACCGGCGTCGCGGGGCTTTCGCGAATTAATCTGTTATGATTGTCATTTGATAAGCCCAGGCTCTGGCCAGGGGCACACTTGTCAAACAAATGGATGGCTCTCCTTGACGGCATCGTTAACAAGAAATTTAAGAGAATTTGTTTGCGATTTGCGTAGACATTTCGGGGATCAAGGTGGGTATAATAAGTGGGATCATTTTTCAACCATTCATTTGTGTCAAACTGAAGGCCAATACCTAGGGGTCTTCATGAAATAGTCTTGATATATGTGTTCTCCCACCAAAATTGATATTGTGTACTTACCACATCGATCAGCTGGGAGAGCCGCAGACCCATCTTGACGGTGAGGCGGTCCGAGTTGTTGCCCACGGGTCGGATGAGCCGGTTGTAGTTGCTCAGCAGGTCGTCGTAGAGGCGCTTCGCATCTGGGTTGGCCAGGCCGCCGGTGGCAAAGTGTAATGCTATGAACACAGCTGCGAAGAGCACGCTACCCATCTTAGGCCAGGTCCAACCCTGCAAGTGAACAAACAAATATGGAAATAAGTTGCGGATAATGTCTTCTGGCAGGGCTGCTTCGGTTCTGCCTGCATTAGCATTATTTCAGCATAAAACATAAAAACTTTACGCTGCAATTGTTCAAGTGAAACAGACCGGAAGGGGGCGGAGTGGCTCTCAGTAAAGGGAGTTGCGGGATCTGGCTGTGGAATAAGGGTCGTAAATTTTGCAAAAGTGTCAAAAGTCCTGGAGCTTTGTTCCCTTTTGGGCAGCAGTGCAGTGCAGCCATAAACACCATTTAATCTTTGGCTCAAACACTCAAGACACCGCACACCAAACATGCACGTCCGTGTGAGTGCGCCGGAGCATCCTTCCGTTTCCTGCGTCTTCTGGCTGCCATCCGCATGTGCTCGGCATTTTTGTTATTGCTCAATCGCATGGTGCATCTGTGGCTCCCCCCGCCGGCACGCTCTCTCTCAATATGTGTGTCGGCATTTATGCATAAAAATTCTGGCTCAAGGG
>VNJT01001257.1:0-43761 GCA_008042655.1 Drosophila burlai | reverse complement strand
CAGAAGGCTTTGACGGCCTTCTGCAAGAAGAACGATGTCACTTTGACTGGCTACACGCCGTTGGGCAAGCCAAAGCCTGATATTCAAAAGCCGGACTTTATCTACTCGCCGGCGGTGACTGCTATTGCCCAGAAATATGGCAAGACAACTCCGCAGGTTGTGCTCCGTTATTTGGTGAGTAGAGAGAGAGAGAATCCTCCCATACCCAGAGAGTCAATTTAATTTATATTTCTTTAACAGGTTGGCCTGGGCGTTATCCCTATTCCAAAGTCCTCGAATCCCAAACGCATTTCGGAGAACTTTGATGTCTTCGATTTTGAGCTAACCCCCGAGGAGATGGCCGTTCTCGATGGCTACCACACCGGGGAGCGTGTGGTGCCTTTAAATTTGATTAAGGGCCAGAATCACAAGTACTATCCCTTTGCCATTGAGTTTTAAACTTCTGAAAAAAACCAAAGATGGCTCAGAGCTTTAATGTAGAATAGTGTTACTGGGCTCTGCTTTTCGCACAAAAAGTAGCTCTGACATGTAGCAGTACACGTAATCACAAATAAAACTATTTTGTTACACTTATACAGAAAAAAAAGTAATGTGTACTAATTCTTGCTAGGAACATTCATTGCGCCAAGGTCATTGTGCTTGCTTTCCCCATAAAATCTCACCTTCCATGGAAATGTCGGAATATCTAAGAAACCGAGATCAAATGGGAGCATCGATCTTTGCCACGGCACGGCACGTTTGGCCATAAAACGGGGAAAAGGTGACAATGTTTGGAATAAGACTGAATGAAAATATGGCACTTTTAATGGCTAATGGTTCCTTTTAAAGATTATTCATTGACAGTGATAATTATAAAGCATTTAACGATATTAAGACACGAGTTGTAGCTGAAAAGTACATTACATTCTTAAAGTAAACTGTACATTTTAATAGTTAATCTTTTAAAATTTGTAGAATTGTGAATATTTTAAAGAATATTGTCAAATGTTTAAGTTTTTAAAAGCCTGTTCAAGTTATTAGGTTTAATTTAGTGGAAAATTCTTTTATGACACAAAAACTAACAGAATATTTAATTTAATAGTAGGGGAAACAGCGGTTCGAAACTAAAGTCCATATTAAACAATTTCAGAGTAAGTTTTTTAATGCAAGTAGAATTAGGTCCTTTAAAACCTTTGTAATCCCCAAAATATTTGTTTTTCTGGTTTCCCCACTTATCACTGGATCTATAATTGCAATACTCACCAAATATATGAAATATCATGCGGAAGCTATTAGATCCGCCAACCGCATAAATGAAGCATGAAAGTATTATGGCCATTTAGGTGTTGTTAGCTAATTACTGTTGGGAATTGCTCAGTACATTTGGGTTAATCGCCGTCGCCCGCTCGCCCCCGAGACCTTTGTAAATAGTCGCCTTTAGCCGGGTGCGAGGTGACGTCACCCTCCATAAACCCTAAAAACAAGAGATACTTACGAGTGAACACGCGCCGAATCAAACTATTATCGTTTAGCTTTTGAACTCCCATGGCACGAGGAGGATACATCATGCCGGGTTTTTGGCCCCGTCTAGGGAGATGATGATCGCTGGCATGCGCCACCTTGACCCAGGCCAAGAATACTATAACGAAGACGTCAGCAGCCAGCCTTTCCAAATCACTTTCCCGTCGGGCATCCCATCCCCAAGATCGGACTCGGTTCGGGTTGCTCCACTCACTCTCAGCTGGTTCCACTCAACCGACGACCGAGCTGCGTTGGGCCAAGCTGAGCTGAGTGAAATCGCAGCTGCCGAGAGCGAGGTTTAAATAAAATTTCAGCCCGAAAATTGGCAGTTTCGCTCAAAGCGTGCCCACGTTCACATCGTCGCCAGTTGCGGAGCTCAAACACGGATATTCCGGCGATCAATTAGAGCCCCGGGGATACAAATATTGTTATATAAGATTATCGTCGAGAGCGACTTGTGAAACCCCCTCCGAAACCCCAGTAGTGCCAGTGCGTAAATCAAAAGTGAGTTTAAACCAAGAGAAATCCTCCACATACGAATATATCAGCTCGAAATTAGCGACGAAGGATCCGAGAGATGTGTGCCATCATCGGGGGCATTATGTAAAAGGCCTGGGAAAAGCTCATACAGCGGAGAAGAAAAACTTTCGCTTTCACCAAGTACAGCTCTTTTTGCAGCGCAGTTGTGCGCATGCGCAGCGACATTTGTAGACCGTTTTGCTACTCTGTTTACCCGGATTACCACCTGGCGCTTTGGCCAGACTTTGTCTGTACTGCCGGAAATATTTGAAAATCGGTTGTAGGATAATTTATTGGCTTGGAAATATATCCTAGATCAGCTGAGAGATCTTTTTGAGATCTTGTAAGAAAGGATATCAGAAAGGAAATTTGAATAGTGTTTTAAAACAGTTTGCTTTTAATACTGAACAAAAACATTATAAACTTTTGTGTTAATATATTGAAAATATTAAATTGTGATTAATAATCTTTAAAGGTTATTAAAAAAATTAAGAAGGGATCGTTAGTGGGCATTTAATTAATCATAGAAGTTAAAAAGTTAACAAGAGATTTACTTATTATATAAAAACATAAAAAGTGCAGTAATAAGTATTTATTTTTGCGTTTATTATTTATTAAATTGATTCATTAAAGAAATATACACTTAAATTTATTTATATTTGAGATATATTTAAAATTAATAAAACATTAAATAAGGAACACTAATTAGAACTGTAAAGATTGAGACTTTAATAGCATGCTATAGTTATTAGCTGATATAATTTCTTTATATATTTAAATCAAATTGTTTATACATTTTCTTTTAAAACAATATAACAAAGGTCTAATTAAACTCGAAAAACTCTTTAAAACTAATTTTAAAATTGCAAACTTCAAGTTAAACCTCTCAGTGCACCCAGATAGTTGCTAGCTTTTAAAAGCAGGTGCGTGGGCGTAACCAAGCAAAGATTAGGCATTTTTAATACCTCTTTTAATCACGCTGTATTGACCCACTGCCAGCCAATTATTTTACGGCCGATAGTCTTGAGTGCTGAGAGTTTTGAGCCTCGTCGCGGGTTTTGTAATTCTGTTTGCTGTTTGCTGGCTTAATTGCCGAGGCCCGCAAGGTCTTCTCGGCCGAAGTTGGCCAACGCCATAAAAGCCAAATTGGATGGTGGCTTGTACTTGTGCGCGAGCGTTGTTCGAGTGTAGGTATAATGCAATTTGTGCGCTTCGCATATAAATATTCATGGCAAGTGGCAGTGGCTATTGTGCAATTGCCAGGGACGCAGTCCCAGCCGTCGACGTGACGATTTCCTTTGACCAACACAACCAATAGCGGGGCAACCTCGACTGTTATTCTGGGCGCCATAAACCGTAGGCCAGTAAATCCCCTCGAGTGCAACTAATGGAGTGTTTGCTCGGACCCTGACTTGACCAACATGACTTGGATTAGTAGGCCTTGGCTGACGAACGTGGCCAGGCTGCCTAATGACTCTACCACATCGCCATTCTCGACACCTGAATTTATCTAAAGCACAACTCATCCGGGGAACATTAGCGATCGGAGCCGATCTCTGGCCCTGTAATTGTGACAGAATGCAATCTGCATGATAATCCGGAAAGGCAGATGCAAATATTGTCAAGTCGTAAATTCGCTAGCTCGTAGCTCTTATATATTCCAAATGTTTGAAACTAAGGCACAGCTAACGCATATATTGACAATGTGCACGGTCATGGGGTGGGATTGAGCAAAAAGGCACTGACAGAAAGAGGGGGTTAGCTTAAGAGAAATGTAGGTGTGTTAATATATTCAAAGAAATTAAGATGTACTACATATGTATATCAATGCATCTTGAGTAAGTAGTGAACTTAAACCTGAAAGCTATAGATTCAAATTTTAAATATTTAACAAATTCAACAATATTTCAAGCCAGCGTTTATTGCCAAAGAAACAAATGTTTATCGTTTAAAATCATTGTTTTGGATTTAAAATCAATGTTTAACTATTTAAAATCAATATTTGCAAATATGTAGTAAAATCTACAAGTTTGAAACTTAAGAAACTAGAACTTCAGATCTCTGTCTGAAAATGTAAAATATTTTATTATATAATGGGTTTTACAAGTGTTTACCTACTTCCGGGTATAATTATAAGAGCTGAGTGTAACTTTTTTCTTATAAATGAAATAAGCTTCACAAAAACCCAGTTATCCCATATACCTGTCCTTAACCTAAACCTTAAATCATGTTCGTTTGTTACTTTTCTTTCTCTGTATAGAGTGGGGAGTGGATTGGGATGGGAAAACCAGTTTTGAGCATTTCTCGGGGCCTGCACTCTTTACTCTTACCAAAAAAATAAACACAAAAAAGCGCGTCGATATTGTGGTCTGTACTATACTTACAGATACACGATATTGTATGTATGTAGTTCGGTTTGGCAGCTTTTATGCTGTGATGTAACCAACGAACGGGCTAATTGGCGGAGCGGAAAACGAAAACGCAAAAGAAACGATCACGAAATTACAAATCGCATGTTTCAGTGGACAGGCCATCTTCAGCACGGCATATGGGACGGTGGTATGGCCCATAAATGATCGAGTTACCAAAGCCAAACTCTTATGGGCCACATAATATATCCCGGCCTGATGATCAATTTTTGGAGGTATTCAAAGCAGGGGCAATTCCACACGTTCAATTTTTTTCTGCCTTGCTGCTTTTCTGTTTACATCAGCCCCAACGAGCGATGGATCGATTGCGTTGAGAAAACTGTGTGAAGGCCATGAAAGTGAACAAACTGGTCATAAACAGTTTGTTGACCAAAAAAATAGTTGGTCGTAGCCGCCACCTTGTTTGCCAGCGCCTTCGCCATAGCCATCCATCCGATCCGCAATTACAGGGCAGTCATCTTTCTCTCGACCTTCGTTGGGGTTTTTACGACTAGAAATTTAAATGGACTGTGGCTGGAGCCTGAAGCCGAAGCTGAAGCTGAAATGACAAAACGCTGTGGGTCCAAGACCAAACCTTCCGATATTCATATGCAAAACAGTGCCAGAGCCGGCTGGGATTTTTGGGTCACGGTCAATGGACCTCTGTAAAAGCGAAAAAATCAGCTGTGCTTCATCGCGGAAATGGCACCACCATTTCTGTCAGAGATTGGCCAACGAAAAAGAGTCATCCTCATGCATATTCAAGCCCACAATGGGCAGAGCTACTGTGAGCTGGATGCCCACGCAAGCCATTGCACTCCGCTTTGGCTCTCAGTCCTAACCATTCCGGTCTCCGTGACATTGTGCAGTCAAAAGTCAAGTGGGATTAATTGGTATGCATATCTATGTGGGCATATCTAAGATATATATACATATATATTGCTGGTGGCTGGTCCAGTAAACTTCGCTGACCCTTGAGAGTTCGAGTTCGACTTCGAGTTCGATGCTTTAACATTTTTTTGTGGATTGCGCAACAAAGTAGCAGCTCGGCTCAGTTCGTTGGCGGTTACACTGACCAAGGGCAACTGGCCAATTATAATCGCCGTGAAGAAATCTGGCAGTGGCAGTGGCGATTTTCAGACAGATTTTCGCCGACAAGTGGACCAAAAATGCGGTCTTTAATTAAACTGTTATCATATCTTTAGTGGAATTCGAAACCCAAGGGGGAGGGAGGCATTACAAAGTTGAGCTGGTATTTAATTTTTCAATTTGGATAAAATGAGTGCAGGGGAAGGCATAGATTGAGATATATTTAAGATCAGCTTTCGCTTTCATCGAGATTACTTTTAATTGGCAGAGTTCACGTTTGCAGTTTATAGTCTTATGTGGAAATGAAAGAAGATGGTAATCTTGATGTAATGTAAATTTTATAGATAAGTTCAGCAATGTTTTAAAAATACAGGGGTTTATGATTTCTATAGGCTTAAAAAAAGACTACAGGAATTTATTGGGAATATAAATTCTACACAAAAAATCTTGCTTTGTAAAGGTTTTGTACATTATTTTATTTACTACTCATTAAAGCGCATTAAAAGATATTTTGTTAATAAATATTCCCCTACTATAACTTTATGAAATATTTTTCTTAAAGTACTTAATTAGTAAATAACTTTTTTTAGCTCAAGAAACCAAAACTAATTGCGACTTTTAATGACTTTTATGGCAGTTAAAAGGGAAATTTAGTTGGTAAATCGTGAGAGTCTTGGGAAAATTTTTGTTTGCCATGGTCACGTGCCTTATATAAAGGTGAAAGCGAGAATTGGCCATAGACTTATCTTTAAAGTTTTTATATCTGAGCGTACTTAAATAAATAATTAACAATTCCCTTTCTTTCCCCTTGCAGTGCTCGAGACCGAGGTGCTGCAACAACCAAAACTGAATGGACCAGCGACCAGTTCTGGCGGGGATTATGACCCGTATGTCTGCGGTTTGAGTCCCGCCATGAAGCAGGTGGCCAAGGAGGAGCTCCACGAGGATGAGAACATTAGGCGCCAGGCGCTGGCCCAGTTCCGCGAGTGGATTGATAAGCATCCACACATCCGCAAGTGTCGCACGGATGCAGTTTTCCTGCTGCGCTTCCTGCGGACCAAGAAGTTCTCCGTGCCCGCTGCCTGCGAGATGCTGGAGCGCTACCTGACCATCCGCCAGCTGTTCCCCCAGTGGTTCCAGCACCTGGACATCAATGATCCGGCCATCAACGAGATCTTCGAGAACGGATATCTGGTGCCTTTGCCGCAGCGCGATTCCACAGGACGTCAGGTGCTCTTCTCGGTGGCTGCCAAGTTTGATCCCTACAAGGTGAGCTGAAATTTGGAAAAACGTCCAGGGAAAAGTTATTTATTTAATATATTTCCCCTCAGTTCACTTCGGTGCAAATGGCTCGCGTGCACAGTCTAATTTGCGAGGCTCTCCTAGACGATGAGGACTCCCAGGTGGCTGGATACGTGTACATCAACGATGAGAGTGGCATGAACATGGGCTTTGTCAGCCTCTGGTCACTGACCGACCTGCGCAGCATTGTCAAGTGCATCCAGAACTCGACGCCTATGCGACACAAGGAGACGCACTTCGTCAATATTCCCCACTATGCCAACCGGATCATCGAGCTGGGCGTGTCCATGCTTAGCGATAAGCTCAAGAAGCGAATTATTGTAAGTTCTAAGATCATGTTTATTCAGTCAGGTAGATTACTTACTCTACTTTCCCTGCAGGTTCACAAGAATGTTGACATTCTGAAGACCAAGATCGATCCCGCCATCCTGCCCAAGGAGTACGGCGGCACCGTGCCCATCGCCGACATGATCGCCGAGTTCAAAGCGAAGCTTCTCAAGCGCCGGGCGGCGATCCTCGCCCTGGACGACATGCAGATTGAAATCACCAAGGATGCGGCCAATTTTGCTGGCAACGATATCGGCGACATCGATGCTGGGGTCGTGGGCAGCTTTAGGAAACTGGAGGTGGACTAGGTGCCATCTCAGCAAATACCCCATTTCCGTAGACTAAGATTAGGATAGGTCAGGATACCATTGAGACAGTCGACAGACGCGCGGGCATGCACACTTCGTACCTATTTAAAAACAAAAAACAAGCATCACCACTATATTGTATAACTACCAAGGTCTCGCCGGGTATTTCGATCCCGTCCAGAAACCCAGATCCCTTAAACCAAATAAGGTTTTTGGGGACTGCGGTTTTGAGTTCCCCCAGTTGTATATTCCATCCATGCGTTACGTTATGTTAAATGAATGTCTATTTAAATATATGTATATACTTATTCTTGTGAATTTGAACTACTTGAGAGTGTTTTTATTTACTTGCAGTTAAATTAATGGGAAAGATCTTGAAAAATCGTATTCGTCATGGCGAGTTGTAAGAATAATAAATTATCTCTCTGATAAGAGATACTCAGAACAGAGCTTAGCCATCATCTTTAAGGATTACATTAAATTGGCTTTTAAAATTAACTTTTAGTTGTAGTTTTACAATATGACTACAAAATATCCTTATGAGATTTTAAAGTGATTTCCAAAAGCTATAAAAAGACGTTTTCAATGTACAGGAAATGTAACTATCTTATATAGTATTCCCTGACAAAAAGCTAAGGTACTGGTAAGATCTAAGGGAAGTCAAAGGTTTTTGAAGAAACTCTCTTACTGAGTAAAATATTTATTTTTATTATCTCTCTTTGGCACTTGCTTTTTGATAAAAGCTACTCAAATGTTGCTCATCGGTAAGACGCATTTTTAAGGAAGGAAATGACTTTAGCAGCACCACACCTTTAAGGTACAGTAAACGTTCTTAAGAACTAACCCTGGGTGTTGGGATTAAATCTGCAACTTATTTATTATTTTGTGACAGAAAAATTAAATTTTTTATAACTTAGAAATGAGTACTCAAATATGGAAAATTTTAAATAAGACCGTATTTAAAAAAATTGTATTTTTATGATCATTAATTATAAAAACTTTTTAAAAATAATAATAATACCATAATAGCTAGTTTTAATTTTAATCAAAATAAAATACATACGATTTTTAGCTTTTTTAGGTTGCCTTGAAGTATGCTATATCCCTTTCAATATGAGTATTTAAAGAGTTGGACTTATGGACACTCCGGAAAAATTCAAAATGGAGTTTTTACTGTACATTAGTTGATTCTTAAATATTTAAGTATTTCGCAAATTTGAGTGAAAAGTCCCGTAAGTGGGTGGCTTCTGACTGTGTGGCTGTGAAGTCGACAAGACGCTAGCTACCTGAGCTACCTGAGATACACGACGGCCCCGCTAAGAAGACCCAATTACAGTGCAACCGCTAAGCGGTTAATTCCAACATGAGCTTAATGGAATATGAAAAAGAAGAAGCAAAGAACTGCCACCGATCTATGGTTGCCTGTCTGTATGTAGGTTCTTTCCATGTTCAAAGTATCTGCTGCTTTGTTGCGCGATAACGGTGACACAAGCCGCGACGAGAGAATCTCAGTGCATTCTACGGCCGCAAGAAGAGAACACAAGTTTTTTAGTTCCAAGTGTGAGTAAATCTACAGTTGTGCTGAAAATACTAGGTAAAGAATATTTTAAGAATTGTATGTATTTTTTTAGATTTATAATATAATTATAATATTAAAATATTGATAACATTCGATTTCTTTAAATTAAAGATTATTTTGAACAATATTTAACTGTTGAATCACTCAGTTCTAAAACTTATTATCAGATTGTGCTATAAAAAATTGTAAATAAATATTAATTATTAATTATTAAATATTAATTTTTACTAAAAAATTGTATTTGTTACTATTACTTCATTTTTATTGCTTTATATTTAAAAACGTATTTTAAAGTTTAGTTTTAATTTAATCGTTTAATAATAAAATAAAGATACTCAACCCTTAGATTTGTATCTTCAAAGGTTCGACTAGAACGGTTGCGTATTTAAGAACTGATAATAACGATATATTTTCAATTAAAGGAACGTATCTTCAGTACTAACACCTCGCCCGCTGCTGTGGGCGGCGTGTGCGCGGCGAGCAACTGTGTGTCGGCATTATGATTGTACGCTTATTATTATGGCCGCATACGAAGTAATTTCCAAGTTACTTTTCAGTTGAGCGCTGGAACAGCTGGAGAACGTAGCGTCCAGATAGCCAGCAGCGTCTTCTGTCCGAATCCGATTCGCGTTCTCATTCTCGTTCTCGATTTAAGTCGTTAATTGTTGCGCTAAGTGCTCTGCTTTGTGGACTGACCTCTCGAGCACTTGTTGACATCTCCACGTAGCGCGAGTTGCGAAATTCTGTGAAGATCTTCTGTCCGAATGTTCTAATTAAAGTTATTCGGTTGTGACTGCATCTTTGTGTTTGGTGTTAAGTGTTTAGCGAGTGATCTTGGATATTGTAAGCTGAACTTACAGACTTTTAGATACATTTATAAGTTCGCCGCTCTCTGGCGTATCTAATTCCAATGGTCACGATTAGCAGTAGTAGCTGAGAGTGAGCGAGCTTTACGCCAAACAGCTGTTTGGGGAGCGCGAGCTTTGGGGTTTATTGCTCTTTGCGCGAGCACTGCACTTTCCAGAGAGAGGCAGAGACAGCGAGAGCGAGTGATAGCGAGAGTGGGGCAAGTTTTTTATCAGCGCAAAGTACGATTCGTAGATAAGAAAAAGTCGGCGGCGGGTGTTAAGTCACTTACAAAATTTATCGCTTCTTGGCTGGGCGCACAATCGGATGGAAACCCTCAGGAAAGCATTGCAACACCGAGTGGAGTAGTTACAGGAACAGCCCCAGCCCCTCTTACACACTCATCATGAACAAGCTAAGGGCCTTGTTGCCCGGCCAACATTCCTCCACAAACGGGGCTTCCAGGCACTCAGTGACCCTGGAACCAGAGATTGGCTTCCAGATCACCATCGAGAATCCGAAGAACAGTGATCAGTTCAAGAATTCGTCAGTCGTTCCGGAGCTGAACGTCCATTTGATTGCCGCCCGACATCTGCCCTCCCTCTTTGGCTTCAAGATCGTCCAGGGCTATTTGATAAAGGTAATTTGGTGCTAATTAGTCATGATATTATGTGATGTGTGATGTGAGTTGTATAGAACTGTGAAAATAGCGTATAGCGCTGGTAAACAATCCAATAAATGACACAGATACAAAAGTATCTAAACTGATTGAACAAAACTCTAGAAGGTGTCCAAAAGTATGCTGTGTTATTTTTCACATGATTTGAAAACTTTGGAATTTTTTTTTAACAATTATATTATGAGAAATACTAGGGGTTTTGTTGCACTACTATTTTTTATAAGGTTTCCTTTAAATCTTTATAAACTTTCGTTTTATCAATTTTAAGAACCTGCAAACGTGTTCCGTTGATGATTAAATACATTTTTCATAAATTGAACATTCAATTTCGTATTGTATTGTATAGATAGTTACTATAAAATATTCCTTAAAACATTAATTGACATTTTCTTTTAATAAAATTACCAAGACATAATGGTAAAGTTTCACAATTTCTTTTTTCACGTAATCTATAGAAATTATTAATCTTTTCAATTAGATTAGACTAAAACTGGGTCATCAATATTTACAAGCAGGAGTATGGGTTCAGTTATCAGTGAACTTATCGAAATGCAGCTACATCTAACAATTTAATTATAATTAAAATTGTACACTAAAACTTAACCTCCCTAAAGTCTATAAAGTGCTTTTTAATAAGTTTCTATAAATTAATTTAATTTAGACAAATGGTTATCAGATTTCTTCTCTCAGCCGCATTTTCAGCTTAATGTAACTTCATCGACTAGATATTAGATTCCATTTCTAATTTCCATGGAAATTTTCAATGAAAATTCACGATAATATCCAAGTATTGAGTGAAATATGTATTTACAAAGGCATTTACATTTAATTTACTTGCCACCTCGGTTTATTTTCTCAGCGACCCTGAACATATTTTCCATTTATTTATTATTCCATGTATCTATTTCTGATCTCTCCCCCGTCCCCGGACGATTACACAGGTAAAGCTATTTCCCGGAACGAAACGCTTGGACAGCAGTATTCAGACCAACACGTGGCCAAAGTTCAATGAAAATTTCAAGTTTCCCCTGGTGCCCGATATCAAGTATGTGCGATATATGAAGCGTTGCTATGAATATTATTTAAGTTTGTAATTAAATACTTGCAGATCCTCCATGAAGCATGTCGGCAGACGCTCTACCCCGACAAATGGTCAGGTGAACAGCTCTGATCCGGAGCCGGGAAACCTATTCTCCGGACAGTTTGTGGTCTTTACGGTCTACGCCTTGCTGGAACTTCCGGCCGCAGTGAGTTGGTCACACAAAGCTCCCAAACTTGGGTTAAATCCCTTTTTTACCAGAACTTCAATCGTTTTAATAAGACCTACCGCTCGCTCAAGGACAAGAGCACCAGCTTTGTTTCGCGTTTCATGGATCCTACTTCGGGGACTGCGGATGCGCCTAAAGCCGAGAATGCCGGATCCAAGGCCAAGAATGACCAGGCCAATGGGAAGAAAAAGTCTGAAAACGCCAGAGATGCCATGCCGCCACTGACCATTAGTGAATCAAGGAGGAATATAGGTAAGAGACAGGGAATAATTTGTATTAAAATTATAATATTTTGTATTAAAATGTGAGTGGCTTAAAAATCACCTAAAAATATGCCACAAATTATGATAAAGTTAAAAAAAATATAGAATTTGATACCAAAAACAAAGAAATTGCAAACTTTTGAACATGTTTTCAAAAGTTTTTAAAACCAAAACGATTTTCAAATGAAATTCAAAATCGTTTGGACTCGGAGAAACATTCTTTGATTATTTACTTACCTGATATTTTTGAGTTAATTTATTTTCTTTATATTATTTCTGTCACATAGTTTTCCCAATGATGTTAAAAATATCATTTTATCACTCACGTAAATAAAGTATCTATATTTTTTGTTGTTCCCCTCTCAAGGTTCCGTCACCTGCTACCTGGAACCGAAGCTCTTCGAGCGCAATAGCCGAACGGGGTGTTATTCGACGGAGGAGCTGTGGCTGCCCATTAAAGATATCACCACAACGGTGGCCAAGTCATCGCCGAGCAACAACAATGTGAGTAGGAAAACCCATGTGCACTGGTATCCGTACCTGACCCAGACTATTGCTAAACAAGTTCACCCGAACCCGAACTCGGTGTTACAAAACACACGCGACATGGCTTGTTAAATGGTAATGGAGATGTGCGCTTTTAATTGTGCAAAGTGAAAGCTTCCCGGTTGGGGCGGGAAAACACAACACCGCCCAGCTCGACAAAATGCTTAAATGAAAGCAAATTTTTTAATTGCAACCGAACAAAATGGAATGAAAAATTAATGTGCAAGATGGATGAGTCAATATTGTTGAGGGAAATGATAAATTGAAAGCCAAGCGCATACTTTTCCCCCCCTAAATATAATGTCAATAAAAAGGGTGGCGGTGTTATATTGGTTCACTCCAGTTTAGGTCAATTATCTTATCAGTCGATGCGATTTCAATTTGTTGACATAGCTGAACAAAATATAGGTTTTTAAGCCATAATGGCCAGCATATCGAGCATTAGCTGCCTGGCCACCTTTTACGAAATCCAGATATTGATAAAAATACATGTAACTCGTTATTTGATAAGGTTATAGCTGAAAATCTGCAATATAATATATATACAGGAATTTTTGTAATTTTTACATGGGAATGTCAGTAAAAAATTCCGAATTTTAAGAAATTACAAACTTAATCTTTGATTTTATTTTAAGAAATTTTAAGAACTTATAAAACTTATTTTTAGACAGTTGGAAGTCAATATATTTTTTTAATAACAATTTTACTAATTAATTTAAATATATTTTTCTATATTTCAGCTTACAAACTCCGCCAAGGGTGTGGTAGAGTTGGCTCTCGAAGTGCGTGATCTCCAGGAATGTGAGTCCGCCGTCGGGGACCCCTCAACGCCACCTCCAACGCCTACCAGCCCGACCATTCAACCAAATCCAACTCCCAGCTCAACTCCCTCGGTGAACAATTGGCAACGGATGACCGCCGAGGTGAAGCGAAAGATGGGAATGAGCAATGTGAGCAGTTCCGATGCCGGCAGATATCTGCTCCGACTGACCACAACGAGGATGCGATGCTCCAACAAGGTGAAGGACGAACTGGAGGCCACGGCCAGCTCTGGGGTGTATGTGAAGACCACCGCCTTCGAGCATGGCATCTACATTGATGCTTGGAAGTCGCCAGTGTTCTTTCCCTCGCTCTCCACCAAATGGGACGATGGCTCCGGCGAGGGCACCATTGACATTCCACTCCAGAGACTCGACCAGCTGGAGGACATAGTTGTTCGGATTACGCTGGCCACCAAGAAGATGGGCAAGAAGCTGGTCCTGGGCACCGTCATAGTGGGTGGCGATCAGGCGGGCGACACGGGCTCCGAGCAGATGCGTCTGATCCGGGAATCCCCGCCTGGCCAGCGGGTAGCCGCCTGGCACTGCTACCACTAGGAGCTGCTGCTGCTCCATGGCAATGTAAATAGCATCATCACCTTTAGCCCCATACGAATGCTGTATGTACGAGTATTTACTTTTCGATCGTTAAAAATATTAAATTTAATTGCGGATTGTAAAATGCTTCTTTGGGAAAGTTTGGCTCGTTTCAACGTCGACGACGTGTAACACTTGGGTTATTACCAGCTCTATAATGTTAGTGGTCAGACAGAGAAAAATCGTATCATGAATTTAGATTTGATATTGCCTTTTAAAGTATTAGATTTATCTTTGCAAAAACAAACTCCAAAAGAAATATGTTTAAAAAAAGATTAAAAATATAATTAAATTCGCTACTGCTTATTTTGGAAAAAAAACTGAAAAGTGGAATGCATCGAAAATGATAAAGTAAATCAAAATTAGTTCTTAATTAAAAGGATAAGTATATTTTTGCTTAAATTATTAAAATAATTATTTTCTTATTTAATTTGATATTATTGAATTTTTTAACTCATTGAAATTAATTAGGAATGCCACAAAAAGTGTTAAGGACTTGAAGAAAATTAGTAAGTAAAATCTGTAGCATTTTGAATTTTGATTCATTGTAAAATATATCTTAACAGCTAACATTATTAATATAAATTTCAATAAAATTCACTTCGATTTATTTAGAAACCTTGAATATTTTACCAACATTACTGACGTTTTAAAATAATTTAATAACGAAAAACCATGCCGAAAGCTCTTTTAAATGATCGTCAAATTGAAGTTCCTGCCATATATTATCCATTCACATATTTTTTTATTATTTTTACAAATTGAAATAATAGTTTGTTTATTTTTTAACTACAAATTCTTAATTTTTCCCTGTACAATAGTTTTTTCTCTGTGCATTAGCACAGTTCGTTTGGCAGTTCGCAGAAATGCTGCCTGGGATTTTTGCAGCGATCCATTGTAAGCGTTTTTCACTGTGCTCGGCCAACATGTGTGTGGAAAAGTCAGCGGCGAACGCGACGATTTTTGTGTTCACTTCAGCTCGCTGTGGAGCGTTGGCGTTGCGCTCAGTTCTCGAGAAGACGTCGGTTGGATCGGATCGGATCGGATCCGAACGGAACGTAACAGTACTACGGAACGGATATATCTTTTTTTCGCGGCGATCGCGCAGCGGAGTTGGCGAGGCGACATCCGACGGATGGCCATACGTGCTGTCGGGGTTTATGCTTCTGTGCTGCGTCTGGTTCTCCAATGTAAAAATAAAATTGCTCCAATATGTGTGCGCGAAACGGCTTTTGAAATATTTTCAATCTCTCTTAAAAAAAAAAAATTATAAAAACCTCCCAGGTAATTGCTGTGCAAAGTTACGCTAAACGCTAAGCGCTTAACCGCTGACAGTTCAATATTAGAGTCATAAAGGCAAACAAATGGGCCTGTTGTCCGTGTTAACATGCAAAGTGCGTCGGATCGTGTGGATTAGTTCTGTCCCAACTGCTCCAAGTCGCCAATCGAACTGCAGCTGAAGGAGACGCGATGGTGCCAAGTGATAAATGGAATAAAAAATGTTTCATTCATGAAAACAATCTGCGCTCGCATACGCAGATGCATTTGGATGCGGTTCCTACAGATGCAGCCAAGAAAATAGAATGAAGATCAATAACTATTTTGATTTCGCAATAAAACGGTTGAAAAACTATATTTTTTTAAGACTAGCGCCAAAGAAAACTTTCGCTTGTTTGGCTGTAATTAATTATAGTTGGCTTGAGAATTTATTTCTTGAAAATATTTTCTTATTCGAAGGAAACTATTTCGGTGAAATATTTGATGGACTTTAAAATAAATAATTTTGGTGATGAGGTATTTGATACATATGTAATTTGGGAAATATTTTGATTAGGAATTTTCAGAATTAATTAAAATCAAATTTCTGCGGCTAGTTTTTATTGAGTGTTTAATTATAGAAAGATGAATCATTATCAAAGGAGAGTTCTACAATTTAGTGATATTTTCATCTTAATCAGGCTATAAATAAAGTATTACAGAACTTATGGTAGACATATTTTTAAAACCATTATTTTTTATATATCACGAATTATATAAAATGTATATAAAATAACGATATAAAAACAAAATTTTGTGATTAAGTTGTTTACATATTAGGGAGTGTTATTCATTAATCACAATTTTATTAATCCTCTGATTGATGGTTTTACTTGATGAATTTCTGACAAGGAAAAGAGCTTGTGGTAAATGTGATTCCGATACCTCAAAGTGAAAATCTATATATTTCTTCTATATTAATTAAATTCTCGTAATCTTAAATAAAAATAATATTCTCCTATTAATGTGACTTCAACTGTGACTGCTTACATCTGTGTTTAAAATGCATTTAATTCATCTGGGGAAAATTGGGTGTTCTGGTGGTGGTGTGGCGGGGAAGTGGATGTGGGATTCATGGATTGCGGATGCAGGGCTGGGAGATATGTTGGAAAATTGGGATGTGAGGTTTTTTTTTTTTTTTGAGGAGGCTTCTCGTCAACGGCGGCATCTTTGCGATGCCATCGATGACGATGAATTTGCGGCGCGGCGATGTGTGTAAATGATTTATTTCCGACACTTCCGCTAATACTTTTAATGCTCTGGTGGCCAAAGCGATGTCGCAGAGCGAATCTAATGCGTGGCCGATTACAAAAGGCTAACTAATAAATTAAGCCAGCCCGAATCCGTAGACAATACCGCAAAGCCCAAAACACTGCCCACGAACTGCCCACTTAGGCCGCATGAGAAAAATGGGTAAATAAAAACAACAAACGACAAAACAAACCCGAAGGCAGCGATTTGATTCGATTTTTTTTTTAGTAGCTGGTCACGTCATTAAAATTGCATTTCGTTAAACGAGCCCGCGGACATGCAACACACACAGAGAGACAGTTGATTGGCCATACCAGACATCGTGGCTGCTAGCCGGCCAGCGAGCCAAAAGAAAAATAAATCAGCCAGAAGGTACACAAGGAAAAATTACCTCAAATTTAATTGCCCTAATTAGACTTTGTTCTCATACAGAGAAAATATATGCAAGGTGATGTTACGCATTATTTAATCTCATTTTTCAAAGCAAACATGACCTTAGGTAGGTTTTTTCTTATTAAATGCAAGTGTTTCCACCTTTAAATGCATTATCTTGTTGGGAGACAATAAATATTAAATGTTGTATAAACCTTTATTATCTTGTTTTTTTCAGAGCAACATGACCTCAGGGGGATATTTACATTTTATTAATTGACTTCATTAATAGCCTTAGTTGGTAAGAGTTTCGGGGGGGAATATATCAACTTTTTAAACTGTTTTAAACCAGATCTAGGAAGATAATAAATTTAAATTTATATTATTTATTTTAATAACAAGAAGCCTTAGTCCAAAATAAATAAAAATAATATCATAGACAAATAAATAGACGAAAAAGACTAATTTGTGATTAGATTAATTTAGAATATTTAAAATGTACCGAAGTTTTCAAATAAATTAATTTTATAGAAAAAACCCTATTTTTAGATTTATAAATCAATCTCTTTTACCTTATTATCTCAAACTAGTTTAAAACTCTCCCAATTAATAGCAATTTCTCTCTGTGTACTGAGCTCTAGTCTCGAAATGCGACTGGCTAAATCCAAATTTGTACATTTTCATTCATAAAAAATCGTGGCGGTCTACGCTGCAGTAATTTGGGATCAAAAAATAAAAATAAGGAGAAAAAAATAAACGGAAAAGCCGACCACATGCCGAGCGGGCGTGAGCAGTGGGTGGTTGAGGCTAGGCTGCTGGAGTGGGTGGCACATCCACCTTATGGGCAGAACAGGTAAACACTAACATTTATGAGTACCCTTACTCACCTGGACGGAATTTGATAAACGGACACTCGATATTCCTGGCCATCTGGGAAATATTTATATATTTTTCTTTTGGCATTTATGAGACGCCGCGCACTTATGACGCCGACTCGACCCCGTCATAGTTGAGGTGCCGAATCGCACTTTGTCAAGGTAAAGCGCTACGGAGGCGGCACTGCTGCGGTTTGTTTACACGGAGATCTGATGGAGATCTGGGGAATTTGGGGGATCGCAGATAGCAGATCACAGACCGCTGAAGACGGATCCGGAGACGGAGACTGGGACTGAGGTTGTTGCTGCTCTGTTTGCTATGCGGACGCATCGCGTTCTAAATTAAGAAGCAGCGTCGCCCGAAGTACACACAAATCGTACACAAATATATTGTTTGAACAATGGGGTGGACATATCTTCAGGGTTTTCAACACCGAGTCAGATTTTTAAGCTAAATAAGCAGAAATAAAAAGAGATCAATTAGCACAGGAAGCTGATTTGAATTTGGTAGTCATTTAAAAAAATTAAATTTAAAATATTGAACTTAATAAAATGTTGTTGCACCACACATTTATAGTCTAAAAAGTCGAATTGATGTGTTTAAACATAAAATAAATATTTCAAACGTTTTCAGAACTATAAAAATAAAACAAATAAAGTATTAGAAAAACTTATTTTAATTAACTTAACTTATTTTAATTATTTAAAATTGTTCTCGTTGCATAAAAAGTTTGCTGAGTTCCCCAATTCATGGCTTGTTGTTGTAAAGTTCTTAGTTTGAAATCCATTTACATAAAAACGCAATAAAATGTGTATCAATATTTTGCTTTAGAGGAGAATATTTTATAGAGTTTTCTTTAGATCTCATTTATGAGCTTTATCAGCAATAATAAAAGTGGGAATATTTTCGAAACAAATAAGACCATTTTCAAGTCTATTTAAAAAATGCTGTAAACAAAAACCTGAAATATGAGACTTCCTCAAAAATATTGTGATAAAAAAGAAAACAGAACCGAGATTGCTTTTTAAAAATATGTTATTTTGTTTATTTCTTTTTAAGTCAAGATAAAAAGAGAAAAGGTAATTAAAAAAAAACTGTGCTCTGATAATCTCTTGGTTAAATTTTAAATTTGTATTTTTTACTGTATCTAAATAATAAAAAATACTTATACATTTAATACGATTATGGTTACTTTTTTTGTAAATGTAACAATTTTATTTTAATTTTTTTTCATCAAGCGAAATAAACTACAATTTATGATTTTTTTAAACCTTTCCTGCCCCAAATTTCCTGTATTTTTTATTTACCTCACTGCAATGAAAGATAAAGTTGTATTTTTATGTTTAAACGTACTGGGCATCAGCATCCCCGAGTGTTATCTTCACAAGCATTCCAGATCTCTTCAAACATAATACCGGGAGATCTTCTATAAATCATCTTTGTGTTGTGTTTACCAGCGTCGGCAGGCGGGGGTGATGTCACAAACATTCGGCGGAGAAATGTTCGCCTCAATGTATAAATCATGTGTCGTCAGGTGTGTTAAAATAGTTTCTAGTGGTTTTTCCGTTTTTTGTTTTTGATTTGATTTGTTTGTGGAATTTTATACGCATCAAACTGGCGAAAATATTCTTTTTCAAGCAGCAGGCGGTTACCCAATATCATATTTTGATGCTTAACAAACAGAATACATTTTCGCTGAAATAATTCACAAAGAGTGATAGCTACTCGACTGATTCGGGATATTGAACCGATTTTATTGGAATTTAGCGCGGAATATAAATGGCCAATTTGCGGAAACCTGGTCAGAGGATGGCTGTTATCGAATTTGGTCATTGGGAATAACCAGAATTGCAAATGTGGGAGCGCGAACTGGATCGTGCAATGCATTTTAGTTGCAGCTTGTTTCCAGCCCCATCTGACCTTATACGATCAGTGGGGTGGGTATGTTTGGATGTTTGCGAATCTGGAACTGGCTCAGATTTACACTGGACAAAATTAACAAGAGTCTGGTATGAATATTAAAATAGCGATTAAATATTTACTCTCAGCAGGGACTGATTAAGATTATTTTTTGTTGAAGCAGCTTTTAAAAGGGAAATAAAAGAAATATTTAAAAAAATCTTTGTGTTTTGATCTAAATATTTAAATAATTTTACAATATTTACTCTGAGAAAAAAAGATATAGAAGATATTATTCGTGAAATTTATTCGCTTTCCGGAAATTCTTAATACGAAACGATGGAATTATAACAAATGAGTTACCGCTTAAATGTTTTATTTGTATTTATTTTTATTAATGCATAATTTATTCTTAAATTGCCACAATATATTCGAAGCGATATTTTCAGTAAAAACAATCAAAAAAATATATTTTTACTTGGTTATTATTATTTAACCAAGAAAAAATATATTTTGTATCTGTACTGCAATAGGTTTAAAGAAAACTCATTTTTATCAATACGAAAAATGTATCTTCGTTTTTAAATCTTCTTTATTATTAACATAAAATAAAATTTATTTTGGCTTAAAAATTCACCAATTTCATCCTAAAAAATTCTTTAAAATATAAGGATTAATCAACGTATTTTTCGCAGTGCAATCCTGACGTAAGTCCAAAGTACGCGTACTTGTGCTCCAGTGCCCGTGCCCGGTCGCGGTCTCTGTTAGTACTTAAAATTCCTCGGTGCAGTTCCGACTGGGTGGAATAGTGGCAGACCTTTTATACGAAAACCCACTTATGCAGAGGCACAGGCAGCATCAAAAGCACTCGGCATCCCGACAAAAAAAAAAATACTCATAGTTTATCTTTATGTTTCCAATTTTCCTCCTCTGTTTGTAATTACATGTACCGGGTATGTAGCTAATTAATTTCACTTTTTCCCCCCTATTTATATATATATATATATATATATGAATATATTCTGCCCACGCTTTTGATCGCTTTGGGCTAAGGTCTCAGACAAGTTCAAATATTTGCTTTGTAGTTGGCAAAAGGCGGCCGCAGAGATAGGGAGCCGGCGGGAATACAGATTCACCAGATTCACCCGATTCAGTTTCGGATTCACCATAGCCAAAGCGGCATCGGCATTGGCATCGTTTAATTGTGCAGTGCGTGGGGGCACTATACTCTTTCATGCTTTTGCCGGATTTTACTTTGACGCAAATGAGTCGCTTAGTCAGGGCAAATTGGGCACTCAGAGACATGGCAGAAGAGCGCCGTTTAACGCACAAGTACAGGTTCAAGTACGTCGGCTTTTGTGGGTGTCATTATATAATTTAATTAGCCTATCCCAGAAAAATGAAGTGGATTTTTAAATGGTAGCTGATGGCGTAATGCTCACAGGGAAGCATACATACATATGTACTGCCAACATAATTAAGCAACGGGATACTTTTCTATTTTATAATTCTTGAACAACATGAATTCATTGAAGAACCTTCCGTGGGGGAAGTAAAAAAGATGGATAGATAAGCTTTTAGTTTATTAAGAAGAAATTTTCATTTATGCGTATTAAATAGGGGTAATTATCGCTTAAAACTTGGACAAAAAGTATTTACAATAAAGATCTATAACATATTGATTTATTTAAATACTTTTAAGGTTTTTACTAAATAACCTTGTAAAGTATAATTAAATTGTAAAGCATAATTAAAAGGGTACTATTTCTAAGCACACAAAAACACAAGTTTAGATATGAATATCCCACAGATTGTTGGTAGTTTTTATAAAATTATTCAATAAATATAAAAAATATTTTAATGCAAAACGGAATACTAACTTTGATTTATTTGTGACAGAATTGCATAAATATTATTCATATAAAAAACCTTAAGAACTTAAAAAAATGTCTTAACTTGAAAAACTAAGATACAATTTAATCCTTAAATAAAAACAAAAATATAAATATTAAAATGCATATAGGAAAGGTTGTAAAGTGCAGTTCTATTTCAAATTAATACCTCAACTTGGTGAATTCCCTAAACGACAGAGAATCCCAAGGCTAACTCCGTTGAGGTTTCTGGAACGACCAAAAATAATCAGTCCAGTGAAACCATTGCCCCAACCTCAGCACACATATTTATGTTATTTTATTTCTATTTACAGTGCGTTTTGTCAGGGTCTTTGGATTCACGGATTTGGATTCGTAACGCTGGCGCGGTATCGGTATTATTGTTGAACGGATTTCGAAGCAGTTGAGCATGAAAGTGGCGTGCTTGATATTCGAATTCCTGACGGTGGTCCAACTGCTGGCTGGAGCTCAGGTGAGTGCTACTGGGTTGATTGGTGGAACACCCACTTGTCGGAATCGAAATCTGAATCCGAATCGAAATCGAAATCGCATTACGCATTACGTCAACCCGAAACGATTTGATTGGGAACCGCGAACGCAAAAGCCAACTATTTACGAATGCAAGGTCAATTACCGCGTCCAAATTAGTCGCACTCTCGTTTCTCCATTGTTTGGCATAGGGGTTCTCCTAAAATATATCTCATATAAATACACAAATAACGAAATCGTGTCCGGAACGTTATGGCTCTCCTTGAGCTTGAGGTGCAGAGTGGCGCTCTGCTCGCATTTCCGCATGATTTGATGGGAATGTTTCGGTTTTCCATTTTGAGAATTTTCCGATTTGCCATGACCTACGTCTGGTTTATCCACTGGGGCATCGATCGGCATCGGATGTGTGCGTTTTGTTTGATTTATTGGCACCTCATCAACGGTCTGTAAAGTTGGATCATTTAAATAATTCTAAAACGCACTTAATTTGGCTAAAACAGCTAATAATAATAAAACCTGCTGTTGCTTCCTGTTTTCGCTGACCAATGTTATATATTCACAAGATTAGTTAAAGGAATGTAGTAGCCGCATAAATGAACTAATTTTCTAAGTTGTTGGAATACCAAACACGAGTACCGTACCGGTTATGGGTTTGTTTGGGTAAAGGCGAGATTTTAAGAGCGAGAGTCGTTGAACTAATAAAACTTTTGGAAGCTGCTCGTTAATGGTATTTCTCCTTCTAAGGTCGGATTTAAAAACTGGAATCTGGCGAACAGGTACTAAATGAAATACTCTCTTTGTTATGTAGGAAACGTTTGAAGAACTCTTTTAAGGGTTTAAGATTAGAGATGATACAAATAAGATTTTTATCGATTTGAAATAGTTTTATTTAATCTAAAAGTAGAGAATTTTTTAATTCTGTTGAGATGTATAGTATGTTTATATTGTTCAATAATTCTAAGGTACATTTTGTTATCTTAAATGGATTTATTAAATATGTATTTGTTCTTGTCTTTAAAAATTTGATGTTTGACGTGTAAATTAAGATTTTAAATACATAAAATATGTTTATTAGTTTCGAATTTTATTTGCAATCGAACATTCATTCATATTTAATATGTTAAGTTGTGTAACTTATATTATCCATAAAATTCTCTGGAATATATAATATAATTGCTTTACAGATTAATGTTTTGCAAAATTGCAACTACATTATTATTTTGTATTATTTCCAATTCCTTAATTCAATAGTAGAAGAAAACATTGTAAAGTTATCACTACAAGCGGGTGGCAAGCATTAGATGCTAGGAAAAGTATTTCATGATCGCGGTCTCAGAAAATATATACATATGTATGTCCAGATATGCTACATTTTATCGTTGCACAACTTGGCACATTTACTATTTGATTGAGTCACAGCTCTCAGCTCAAATGCACTCGCACATGGTTATGCCTGCGAAAATGTCCAGTTTAATGGAGTTTCTGCAGCTGTAGGGCGTTAGTGAAGAGGTTGCGCTGTGCCTCGCCTGAAAGGCGAAGCCTATTTTAGACTGGGACGCGGATGCAGGGATCCGCCGGATCGGTCGGCGAAAAGCGTGAGTTATTTATAGCAGCGACGGCGGCGTCGCGTCGCGTCGCCTGTATTTGGAACTGGAGCTGGGACCTGGCTGGTATACACCATGGTACTTTCCTCGGGGATCACAATGCGAACGCAGCGGCATCAGGCACGACGAAGCTGTCGAGAGCAATGACACTTCAAATAAAAAGCGGCGACATGTCTGATTTATGGTGGATGTCTGAGCAGACTCCACAGCTCCTTGAAACCGAAGGGCGAAGGGCGCGCAGATCTCGTTTCAACGCCACTCCAAGCGACCCATAAAATAGGGTAACCCAAAACCCAATCGTATGACCACTTCCTTGATTTTTCTTTCTCAGAGCGGACACGTCCAGGAGGCGAAGAGGTCAATAAATGCCGAAATACGGGACGCGATGGGTCACCAACGGCACCACCATCACCACAACCATCATCCGTCGTATCACGGCTCTCACTGGGTAAATGGTCACCGGGTGCACCGCATGCGGATGCCTCAGCATCAGCGCTGGAGCGGTCGTAGGCGCTCCATTAGCCACCAGCAGCCCTTCAGCCGGTGGTCACAGTGGACCACCTGCGATGCGGACTGCATCCGGCGGCGGGAGCGGTTCTGCAAGGTGAAGCGCAAGTGCGGACACACCAAGCACGTGGAGCAGAGCAAGTGCCGGCAGTAAGTGTTTATTTATTAGGTTTTTTTAAATATACATAAATATATATATGCAGGATACGAGTTCACTAAAAATACATGGTAAAAAATAAACATTCCTTCATAATTACTTAATTTGTAATACAATTCTTTCTAGATCTGTTAGCTGTTGCTTCGTAATTAATTTAAAAATATATTTTGTAATGAATGTAAATTAACATTTAAAGAACGCATTTAGCAAACCAATTTTAACTTTTGAAGCTCTTTTTAATTAGCTTTCAAGCTGTACATAGCTTCAAAAATATTATAAATAAAACTTGCACTCATTTAAAAAACAATTTCCCGCAAAATATGGCACAAAAGTACACATGCATTTATGAGTATCTCTATTTTTAGTGCTATTACCCACAAATAATAATTACAAGCAGCCTGTTTTTAGGCCATATTTTTTTAGTCTTCTTATTTCTAAAGTGTTCTAATTTAAGCAAAGTATCTCATTTCATTGGGCACGAAGCCTATTTACAAAAAAATTTTTTAGTTTTCCTTTTAAAGACTTTAAAAAATAAATATTTCTTTGCAGCTGTCATCCAGCACCACCAATTAAATGGCAACCACCACCGGCGGTGGTGCACGAGGAGCACATCCGCGAGATAAGCTATCCTCAGCCAGTGCCACCACCACCACCACCGCAACCATCGATAATCATTAATGCGGCGGCTGCGGCCTCAAGTGGTCCAACTGTGGATTATCGCCACACGGAGTACAGGCCGCCTCCTGCACCCACAGCACCTGCGGCTCCTGTAGTTTTCTATCCAACAAATCCTCCAATTATTTATCAAAGTCCTCCTCCGTCTCCCTATCCAACCCACCCTCCGATCCCCTATCCAACCAACCCTCCGAATCCCTATCCAAACCACCTTCCGACTCCCCATCCAACTCCCCATCCAACTCACCCACCAACCCACCCACCTTATCCAACAGCCTTTACAACTCCTCCCCCACCGCCACCTAGTCCACCTCTGGAACCCGAAGAAACGTTCCGAAAAGTCCCAAGATATCCCTCCAAAGAAGTCTACAGCGAGGAGGATTCTGGGGAGGATCCAGAGCCGGTGCCAGAGCCCGATGAAGATTTTATTAACTCCGACGAACAGGGTGACTTCTTTGTTTTGAAGCACCATCGTCACAGGAGACGGAAGAATCATAGAAAGAAGTTCCGCAGAGGTCCTCCTAAGCCAGACTACGATGACGATGACTTTGTGGATTTCGCAGAACGAAAGTCCTTGAATACAAAGAATATGATCGAGGACAGCGTGGAGGGCGACGTCTTCCAGTACGAGGACTTCGATCTAGAGCCGGACACTGTCTACGCGGATTCGGAGGAATCGGACACGGAATATCGCAATATCAGCTGGTTGCAGCCCCCCAAGGATGGACTTGTCCTGCGGCGCCGACGCATCTACTCCAAGTGGAGTCGATGGACCAGGTGTTCGCCCAAGTGCACCACCAGGAGATATAAGTAAGTGGAGGGAAAGACCATTCGTAGGTATATAATGACTAACTAGGATTCCCCAACCCCCAGAAAGTGCCGCATTAGCGATCAGTGCGGACGAGAGGTTCTCCGGGAAATTGCCTATTGCTACACTGAGGGCAGCTTTTGCCAACAGTGGCTGCAGACCCAGTTCCAGAAAACGCCCGCCTTCGAGACCAGGCCGGGCTCTGGCTCACCAGCCACCGCCATGCGAAGAATGCAATCGGTGCAGCCGGAGGAGTCCATCAATGACCTGAACTACATAATGGCGGGCAAGGGCTATCGCGGACCAGAGTACACGCCGATGAAGCTTACCTGTGGCATTGTGCGCTCCTCGGGACGCAGGAGCATGTCCAACATGCTAAAGATCATCGGTGGACGGGCGTCGCGCAAGGGCGAGTGGCCATGGCAGGTGGCCATCCTGAATCGCTTCAAGGAGGCCTTTTGCGGCGGAACTCTCATTGCTCCACGATGGGTCCTAACCGCTGCCCATTGTGTGCGGAGAGTGCTCTACGTTCGGTTAGGTGAGGAGTTTTCTTGGGAAAAAATATGAAAATGTGAAACGATTTAATTATTAATACTATGATCTGTAGGAGAACATAATCTGGATTACGAAGACGGCACTGAGGTGCAGCTGAGAGTATTGAAGAGCTTTATACACCCGAACTTTGATAAGCGAACCGTGGATAGCGATGTGGCACTGCTCAGGTGAGTCTTAACTTAAGGAACCTATCAGTTTAGAAGAAGATAATTCATGTTTAATGTTAAAAAAAGACAAGGAAAGACTAAGTTTCATTGTTATAAGTAATGTTATAGAGGAATACATCGATTCCTTGCCTACTTCTCAGCTATGTATTTCCGGCAGGAAGTATTACCGCTTTGCATACAAATTGAACGATCGCTCCTTTTTATAGAATATAAAAGTCTTGATCGGGACTTACCCGTGTATTTAAAAAAATCCACAAATATCACTCGTTTTTCCAGGCTACCCAAGCCCGTCAATGCCACCAACTGGATTGGATACTCCTGCCTGCCCCAGCCTTTCCAGGCGCTGCCCAAGAACGTGGAATGCACGGTCATTGGCTGGGGCAAGCGTCGCAATCGGGATGCAACCGGAACCAGTGTACTGCACAAGGCCACCGTGCCCATCATTCCGATGAACAATTGCCGGAAGGTCTACTACGACTACACCATCACCAAGGTAACAGATTTGAAAATTCTGGACGAAACTGGCGGCTCTAATCAACAAATTTCCTTACAGAACATGTTCTGTGCGGGCCATAAAAAAGGTCACATCGACACCTGTGCCGGGGACTCGGGTGGACCACTTTTGTGTCGCGACACCACAAAACCCAACCATCCGTGGACCATCTTTGGCATCACTTCATTCGGCGATGGATGCGCCCAAAAGAATAAGTTTGGCATCTACGCCAAGGTGTCCAACTATGTGGACTGGGTGTGGTCGGTGGTCAATTGCAATGGCAACTGCAAGATGCAGTAGCCCTTGGGCTGGGGTGGGTACTTGGTAGTGGCGGACTCGAGTCCGTCTCAAGTTGCAGAGGCTGTGAAAATAAAAACTAATATACATACACTCTAAGTGTCCGATCACAATTTATAATGTGCTCATTATTACGATCCTAATGTTAGATAACTAGAAGTTATAAGGCTAAAACGAACAAAGTCGGATTTAAATGTAGACAAGAGCCAAATATTTATTTAATTAAATCCCTGAAAGACACCCACTAATTTCTGATTTGTGTTTCTTTTTTAAAAAAATGTTCTTTGCAATACTTTTCTAATTTATGTAATTAAACCCACTTACCAATATTAAGTTCTCTTACCTATATGTATGTATGATTCATAGCTTTAGAGTTCTCTTAAGCACACACAAAAATTTGATATTAGAGAAAAAAATAATAAACAGAAACCCCAACAGTTTAAACTCTATAGTAACAGATAGAGTTTTCAATCTTTATAATATATTAAAACAGCAATAAGAATCAGAGCTTTCTCAGCTTGACATATCTTGAAACGCTCTTTTAATAATAAGATATTCGGTTGAGCGCTTAAAGAATTTGCAAAAAACTGTCTTAAATTATTTGCGAGCTCTGCTGAATACTGAATAGTAGGTGTATCTGATGTAAATAATAAAAATGCCGCACTTAAACTACTTTGTAAAAGTTCATAACTTTCTCTTAAAAATATTGAAAATAAATTAAAATGAAGAATACTCAAAAAATAGCAAGAAACGTCTGCCTAAAATGTAGAGAATATAAGTACAGATTACCGATTGAGGCAGCCTACCAAAGATGCACACAGAAATGTAGTTTTACTTATTAGTTTATTATATTATTGGTGTTAAATGCTGCACAGTTTTGCTTTCACAATAAAACTATTTAACGTGATCCCTAAACACTTTCATTTCTCTTTTTTTCTTTTACCTACTACGAGTACACACATTGGATTATAAAAAACAAACGATCACAAGAGAGAGGTGAGTGCCTAGGCACTTGCACATGCAAATAATGTATCAGTATAAAAAACATATTTTCGTATAAAGAGCTACAGGAGTGGCCGCGGAAATAGAGGTGCCTACCGACCGCCTAGGACGTAGTGTAGGGCCACAGATGACAGTAAAATCAGCAGGGCCACCGCAATGCCCAGCATGTAGAGGCTGCGCGATAGCTCTGGCTTTGGCATCGAACTGACCAGAGTCCGGGAATCATCTATGCGATCGGAGCCAGTGTGGACGCCGTTGGTGAAGTGCGAATCATCCGGCAGTCCCTCGGCCTCTACGGAAATGGTCTCCGGGTCCAGTTCTACGTCCAGAATTTGTTTCGCCTGCGCCACTGCCACCGTGGGTGCTTCTCCACGGAATAAGTATTCGGAGAACTGAACCGTGGCGCCGCTAGAAGCGGTCTCCGTGGGTAGACTGAAGAAGACCCTCCTCGGGGGCTCGCTTACGTACAAGACTTCGTTGGCTACATACGGATCCGTGAGGCCATCGCAGTAAACCTGAATACGTGTGATGAGGGAGCGCAGGATGTCGTCCCGCAAGAAACGCTTCACATCCGCTATACTGTTCCGCGGACTGCAGAAGACCTTCGAAGCAATGATGCCGCTCATGCGGAGTGTGCCCTGGAATTCCCGCACCTTGATGTCCGACTGCTTGCTTAGCTGGCATTTCACCGGGAGCACTACGCTCGCCCGGATGGAGTCTCCGCCGCCGATAATCCCTGTATCTGAGGCCAGCTCCGGTAGGGAGCCCGAGGCAGTGCTGCTGGCAGAGACTGATCCACCGCCACTCGTCGACGAGGGCTTGTTCAGCTTGTCTCCTTTGGTGCGTTTCTTCTTGATGTATGCCTGCAGATCAATGGTATCCTCAACGATTTCGTTTTGTAGGAACACCTCGCTGGCCAGCAGATTCCTGCGCACCGCTTTAATGATGTTCTGGAACTGGTCCTCGATGTTGACGCGTCGCGACGCATCCAGTATGGGCAGGACATCGTCCAGGTCATAGGTGCTCTCCAGCTGAATCCATTCGAAGGGCTTGTCCACAAACCTGTGGTCCATCTTGGTAAAAGTACCGCCACTATGTTAGGAACGAAAAGCGAGCATTAGTTGTGGCAAAACAGAGCTAAATACAATCAAGACTACCATTGAATAACAAGAACGATCCGAAAGGATATTTACTAAACACATAAAATGCATTCCGAGAAATGGGAAACATAGGGAGGACGAGGGAAGTAAGTAAGTGATTTAATAACAATAAACATTTACTATAGACTATAGTTTAGGGAAATACTTCTCAAACATTGTTAGTTACCATATGATGCATTTTATGTTTGCCGTAAAGTACGTTTTTTTGCAATGTCTAAATGTTTTACAAAATTTGTAAGCAATTGGTATTTTGAATTGGTGAAAAGAGAGAATACGTAGAGTGAGTTGTCTGTCAGACCCGTACCCGTATCTGCGATCAAGAATTTAAGGTTTGAAGCAATACTTACTTGCCGTAGCTGTAGTTCTTGCAGAGCACCTTCTTGTCGGCCAGCGAATACGCGAGGAATACGAAATCAGTCTGTGCAATGTCGGTGGTGTACACACCAAAGGAGCTGTTGCTTTTCAGGAGCAAGCTGGAAGGAGATCATTTTATTACTAAATACGTAAGAGGTTTAATTTAATGGGAAGACACTTACTCGTAGACGTCCGAGAACAGCTTTTTGGCATTCTTAAAATCGTCGCTTTTTTCATTTGACACATCGGGACTTGAAGAACATACAAAAATTCCTGTAAAAAATATGGGGTTTACGTAAAAATTATGCAAATTATATATTAGTATAAAGGCAGTGAAATAAATTCACAGTTTGTGGAAAAATGTATTAAAATTAAATAATTTATATACATTTCAATTGGTGGAAAAATGTATTAAAAATAAATAATTAATATACAATTCAATTAAAATATGTAAAATAGAATAGTATATCAATCAAATCTGCAATACTATATATAGGGCCTATAACTCATATTATTATAGAAAATACAACTGATTTAACTTGCTTAGAATTATTACTTAGAGTTTTTCAGTTATCCGTTAAAATTATCCATCAAGTTAAGTTTTTACGTTAAATAACATTGCAATGACTACCATTTACTTTGCAAAATATAAACTAACAGTTCAAAAACTACCTTTATCTATCCCTGGACTCTGAAACCATCTACATATTCGCGATACTAACTTGGGTCGTAGGGAAGTATACATATATGTAAAATATAAATATGAAACTCGGGAGCTGCACACACGCAACCCAACGCGAACCCAAAACCCACCGATGACGTCAAAGGAGCCAGGACACATTTTGCTTGCGCTCAGCCACTGGGAGGCCAACGACTGTGAGTTGATATCACCGATGGTGAGGCGCACATCGGTCAGATCTTCCAGGTCAGCATCCTCCTCGTTGTTCCGGGCCAAGTGCACCACCACGCTCTTAGTAAGGTCCGCTTGCTGCCGATTCAGATACAGATCGAATGGATATATGTGGTATTAGAGAGTGCTTGTTGATCGGGGGTGCAGGGAGCACCAAACAAATCTACGTGGCGGAAATGTGTACTTACATGGCCCACAATGATGCCGTACGAGAACTGGTTCTCCTGTGCGCATTTTTCCAGGTACACCTCGTCCGCCTTGCTCAGCAGCACTGTGCGCATTATTAATGCTATATTTTTCGCCTTAATTTAATGTTAAATAAATTCGTTCAAAACGAACAATTTGTCAATTTTGTGGACTAGTGTGGCCGCACCCCATCGGCTATATTTAGGGTCACGTAAACAAGCTATCGAAGGCGCAGAGTATTCTTATCGATAGTTATCGGTGGCTCCTGGGCAACTCTAAAAACCCGTTAGAATTGAAAAGTCCTCTGTAAAAATAGTTAATATTATAATTTTGAGTTATTTCTTCCCAAATCGTGTAAAACTGTTAAAAGTTGCTTAATTTACCTGAGGAATCATATACTTGTTATCTTGCATATCTAATGCAAAAATTAGATTTCCGCAGTTCTTAATTTTCAACAGATAAAAAAATGGTAATATTTTAGCACTACGTAAATTCCACTCCTTGAATATTTTTATTTTGTTTTAATTCTTAAACATAATCTAAAAAAACTAAACATCTTAAAAAGGTTGTTTTATTTGCATATTTCTTAAAAATAAATTGATTACAATAAAATTTCCATTAAGCCACATTCGCGACCTTACTAAGCCGCTTAAGTGATTATTATTCCTTATCTTAATTTACTGCAATCAAGTGATCAAGACTTAATTTACCTCCACGCGGCTCTTGGGCGATAAAACCTCTTGGCAACTTCTTCAATTAAGCATCCAGCGATCGATCGAGACATACCTCCGGCTGCACTGCATCTGCATCTGCATCTCCATCTCCAGCTGCATCTACATACATCTGCTGCCGTGGAGCGATTACGCACGAAATGTGGCCAGGGAGAGCGGAGAGTGGACTCCATAAGTGGAAGATCTGTGGAGAAGAGATCTCCTCCAGAGGTCTTGTGCCTTGTGTGCCAGTGCCACCCAAATGGTCAAGTGATCGACGGACTATGGCGCGAACGGACGCGATCGGTAATCGAATTAGGTAAACAAACACTCCATGAGGCGGGCGTACGTTGATATTGTGTGTGCATAAGCAAATGGGAGACGACGGCATTCTCTGGGAGGAGCAGAGGACCTGGCCGAGATTGCGGCGGCGGCGATGACGGGCGAAAAACTAAATGAAATTTCATTTTGGTGGTCGCCAACGGCTGCGAGACCATCTGCTCTGTGTGAATGCTTGATTGTTGAAGTGCCACTCGATGGGGCGCGAGGGCGCACGCTACTCGCCACGGCTCAACACGGAGCGAAAATACTATCTCAATTGGCTAGCAATTTAATATATTTACTCACAGTTTACCAACGAATTTTTACATTTCTTTGATTAAAGATCTTGACAAAGTCCCAATAAGATCTTTTAAGCTTCGGCTTTAAGATCTCTTTTTTAAGAAATAAAATAAAAATATAATATTCAACAAAATGAAAACCTACCTTACTCCCTTTTTCTCACCATGCTGAGATCGGTATCCAGATCTTATTTACTTAGTAAATTATTCCTGTTCGATTGTTTGCGTTTGCTCTGGATCTCTGGCATGAGGGCACTCGAACGTCATCGTCAGCAGCGTTCATTCATGATTTGCCTTTCACAAATCGGAATCGGAGATATATATGTACACGTATCTGCAGCATTGTGCACTTTGCATTCGAACAGACAAATAAATACAAAGGCAGTTCTGATCAGCTTAGTGAGACATCTCATTATCGCCAGGTGAGTTCTACGTAGCCGGATTTCTTTTCTGTAATTTCTTGTGATTTCTTATGATTTCTCTGCGACTCTTTCCCATCCCGGAATCGTTTCGGGTAATTGCTTTTTAACTCGGCATTCAGCTTTCAACTTCCCATTCTCCGCAGCGCCGGGAGCCACTCGTCAATTCGTGGGCTTTGATGCAATTTGGCTTCTGTGTAAGCCACTCTGCCATTTGGAGGCATCCATCTCATCCTCCTCCTCCTCCAGCTCCTCTCCGTGTCCTGTCCTGTGTGGCGCACCGATCACGCCATGTGTAGTTTAGTTGCAGTTTCGATTCACATCGGATTGCCTTGCCCAGGCAGCGCATCAATCATCCATCACGCACCGTCAGAGACAACGACCCAGAGGAAGAGAGCACAGAACAAACCGGAATGCAAAACCCATTATCCAAGGTTGCCCCACGGATTTGATGGGGATTCAATCTTGGCTGGACTTTGGATATTTCGCGAATCATGCTTTATTTAGCAAATATAAAAGTAATAAAATTATAAATTATGTTTGGTTGTGGTATTGATTTAAACGTGAGCCACAGTAATGGCTTTAATATTGTAATCAATAATCTAGCATTTATATGTACATATATATATATGTACATACATATGTGCATATTAACACTACTTATACATCTTTAATAACTATCAATCTGCCACAAATTGCAAATACTATCTAAACAATAAATTTTCTTTAATGATCATTTTTGTATTATTTCATTCTTAAAGTCAAATGGGACAAAATCAAATGGGACAGCTATGCTCTTCTGTGATATTCTCGGACCCAAAAACTTAATTTTTTTTGGGTAATAATAGATATAAAATACATATATAAAATGTATATGTATTACCCTTTAAGTAGTAAACATTATTATTTTTTTTAAACCCTCGTAGGTACTTTTATTTGCAACTTACAAAGACACTGAAGGAGCAGTAAAGCCATTTCCGACTCTATAAACTATATTTAATCTTCACCATTCATTTATATGAGATTATTTAAGATCGATTTGATAAAAGCTAACAGGAAATCTTTTTGACTTGAATTGATTGTTATTTTTACTTTTTTATGATAAATATAAATATGTATTTTGAGTTTAAATTTCTATCTTCTTTATTGTTTAGGAATCAAAAAAGCCATTGATTGCCAAATGCTCAATATATTTATTTATTCAATATAAAAATCTTTATAACTTAAAAAATATAATAATGGAAAAAAATTTAAAAGAATTATTTTTTAGATTTTGAACTCCATTTACAGGTTTCTTGAACTAATTTAAAGTAACAATTGATATTAATTCTTAATTAAAATTGATTCCTACTACGAATACCGAATCTTCGTTTTTTCTATTTATTCTATTTATTCTATATTAAATAAATTTATTCTATATTAAATAAATTATGCCCAATAAGTAAACAACAAATTTGGAATTTTTAGCATCGATCTTAAGAAACAAAATTGGGGTCATGGTTGTACAGAATACAGTACAGAATATATAAATAAATGCAACCAAAACTGCAGCATATAAACCCAGCATGTTGCATTAATGATCACAAATGCCACATAATTAGATCCAAAATGAATGCCATCAATTAGTTTGGTAAATTGGGAATTAGCTGCACTTAAAGGTTGAATTCTAACGCCCAGAGTCCAAAGTTGATTAGTTGTAATTCCAAAAACAAAGCTGCGGCTTCCCCATCTCTTCTTCTTCTCCTGCTCCTCTTCAGGTGCTTCTTCCAACTCTCTTTCTCTCTCTCTCTCTCTTTCTCCCCCCACACTGTTTGTTGCTTTCTTCCTCTTGCCTGTGTTTATACTTAGCGCAGCGCCAACGAGTTTATAATTGTTTGATTTGTGTGCGCGCTCACAGGCAGTGTGAGTCGGTTCATATAGTCGTCCCGCTCGCACCTGAGCCAGAGCGAGAGGCAGCCAGCGGACGCGCAACGGCCGCCATTATGAATGTGCGACATCCGCAAACCGGTTGGCGGCTTTTCAAAACTCACTCGTTTTTAAGTGGAAACCAGCGGCGAGTGGAGTGAAGCGACCCGGGCTGAAAACCAAGCAGCGCTCATTGTGTTGAGACAGCTTTCGGCGTGAACAACGTTCCAGCGGCTCCGCTCCGTCGAAAAATAATTGAAATATAAAAAAAGTACAAAAAGAAACTGGAACGTTTCTAACTGTTTCTGTCGCGATCGGTGCCGCTCTGTGTATTTGTGTGTGTTTGTGTGCTTGTGAGCTATGAATCCAATTGACCGCATTGCGTTTTCATTTCCGTTTCCGGCCGCAAACGTTACTTCTGCTTCTTCTCCGTTGGATGTGCGACATCTGTGACTGTGATTGTGACTGTTTAGTAACTGCTTTCGCGTGTGTTCGCAAAAGAGCGATTGGCAGCAAGATAACAAATACTAAATAACAATAGAGGCGAAATCGATTAGCGCGATTAACAGACATGTTGATTGAGCCGACTTTAAACCGTGACCTTGGCTCGCTTACTGTCGCTAACTCTGGCCTATCGGCTGCGCACTGGAAAATGGAGCCCCATCCGCAGCAACGCATCACCTCGCTGGCCCCCCATCCCGCCTCCAGCGGTGAGTACTGCTTAGTTCGGGAGCCTAAAAAGGGCAAGCCCACCTGACCAACTACTTACTTACCTGGCCTTAATTAGCCGACGGCAAGCGAGGCGCAGCCCAAAGCTGCGAAATATGTGTATTTCTAGTGAAAAAACAATATCAATTTATCAATTACGAAATTGTAATTATTATTAAAGTTGAAACTAAATTTATTTAATTTGTGGGTCAAATTTTTAAAACTTTGATTTGAAAAAAGCAACTTCATCAATTTAAATATATAAATTTAAAATATTTGGTTAGTGCAAAAACTTAGATATTGCTAAATAATTCATAAATAATACGACGAAGAATTTAATTTTTGTGTTAAAAACTTGTAAATACTTTCCGCAAAAACCATATTTAAATTATGTTTCTTATTATTGGAAACAAGTTGCATTAAGAATAAAATAAAACCAACAATTTCCAATTTGTACAATACAAATTCCATACAAATTGTTGTTAATGTCGAAAAAGAAAAAAAGATTATTATTTTGATATCAGAATAGACTTTTTAACACTAACACATTTGAATACTTTATTTGCATTATAAATTCAAGCCTCATAAGGGATTCCTTTAGTATTTCAATAAATACCTATAAATAACTGAACGTTTATGAATTTCCTGTATTTGCATTTATTAATTGTGCTTAAAAATTAAAAAATATCAAAAATGTAATATTAAATTATTTTTTCATTAGTTTTTCCTAATATTATTCATTAAAACCTCATGAACTGTTAACGGCTATTTAATAGGTAATTAATTTATAATTACTACAACTAATAACATTCGTACTAAATACTACATTTTACTCGGATAATCATAGGCTTTGCCTCATTAAAAAACACCAAACCAGAAGCTATTAAACAAAAACCTATATTATTACACAGAAACACATTAAATCGTAGTTAATGTTACTCCTTCCTTCTCTGCGTGTTTAAATGTATAATTTCATTAAACACAAACGCAACTCGGATGTCATAATACCGAGTGCGTGGCTCCAGTTGCCAGCAGCCCCAATTTCCCTGCTTTTCACCTTTCTGGTCCCCATAGATGGAAAGGTAAACAAAACTGGTTCGCATTTGATGAGAGCGGCAGCGGCACAATTGATTAGGGGCCTGAATATATACATCCATAGTTAGGGACGAGGCGAGGTGCGCGTATTTTTTAAAAAATATTTACCCGGCAAACAACAAAAGTGAAACGCGCATTTAAAACGCTAATTGACAATTTGAGCGACGAGGTTGGTGCTTAAGCCGAATAATGATATATGTACATATGTTTTCATTGTTCCTCCCTTAATTTTATTTTTTATTTTTAAGTGAAAGCAAATACGCGCCGATATTCTGCCGAGTTAACGTAACACACCGCACTCTCTGCCCCAGCTGAGTACATATTTTAATTTTTGGCTTTTGTGCTCGTGCCCGTCGTTTCAATTAGCTTCGATAAATCCAATCCCCGCGCCAGGAGATACGCTTGCGTGTCGCCGCCATTTTGGCAATCGAATGTATATAGTATATAGTGTTTGCGTAGTATATAGCCATCAGTCATTCCAGATCAGTCAACACAATTAACGGTTAATTTATCATAATTAACCATTGTGGACGGGACGGGACTTGACAGCCAGCTAAAGCCACAATATAATGACAATGGCCAATTATCATTCAATTCGTTCAATTCGCAGTAGCGGCGGCATCCGTTGCAGCAGCAGCAGCCGCAGCCGTGGCAGCGGCGGCGGGAGCGGGATCGGTATCGGTATCCGGACCGGGATCGGGGGCCTCCACATCGCCCACATCTGTGCAAATACCGCCCGGCTTTGGCGGCACCGCCGGTGCACCGCCAGCTGGATCGACGGGGAGCAGCACCCTCAACACTCTGATGTCGCAACACCGCCTCCTGGAGTTCTCCCGCTTCGGCGGTCTGCGGGGATACGACATTGCCCAGCACATGCTCACACAGCAGGGCGCTGTCTCCAAGTTGCTAGGTGAGTACACACATCACACATCCCTCATCCCTCTGTGCGCGGCCCCTACATCGGAGATAACTAATGGGCACTTTGTTTTCGATTTGTTTGCTAATTTTTATGATAAACATGTTATTATCCTGCGACTGCCGCGTTCGGGTTTCCCCTTGTTCTCGTGTGCGCAGCCGTGTAATTTAGCCACTTAAAATTGCATAAACTCCTGGGCTGCGGCGGTGGCCAAAACGCGGCTGGCTCATTAATCAAAATGCGGCTTACTCGCCGGCTTTGTCGGGATCAAGGGGGGTTGGTCTTGGTGCGTGCTCTTGTTGCACTAAGAAAAATTTAGGTTTTAAGCGGGATTTAAGCCAAGTAAACTAAAGAGAAGCTAAGAAAGTTGGGTTTATACCTATATCTTAAAAATGATACAGGAATGGTTTTGGGTTTGTGTAGTATTTAATTAAATTTTTATGTGGAAGAGTTTTCTACGGGAAATAGAAATCATCTTAGCGAGTTGACCGATTTTCACCTAAGATACTTATTATGATAAGTTATCATACTGAAATGACTCTTAACGCTTAGTTTAAATTAGGATTCTTTAATCCCGTTTACATTCTCGGCATTTCTAGTCTTTGAAACCTAAGTATACGTATTCATAAATATTTTTTATTTCAAATGGAAGGCTTTCTTCATTCTTATTTTGGTTTTTAGCGATTTTACATACCTTATGTTTTGAACAATTCTACAATTAACAATTCAAAACTATATGAAACTTCGGCATATATTTAAAAAACAAATCAAGGATATATTTCATAAATATAATACGTTAAGGCAGGAATCTCCCCCTTTTCTCAGTGCAAAACTATTCCCTCTTAGTACCCTTCCACCACGCTCCACATTGATGTGGCAAAACTGATAAAGATATTAAAAACACGAGAGGGATAAGCCAGGTTGAGGATGATCGAAACTCCAAGATGGATTGCCGAAAATCGCAGCTCACAGAGAGCCATAAATCGATTGTCTCATAACTTTCCCTCTGCGATCTGCTCTAATTTCTTCTTGCAGGCTCACTGCGACCACCGGGCTTAATTGGTGGCTCAAAGCCCAAGGTGGCCACGCCGACGGTCGTCTCCAAGATCGAGCAGTACAAGCGCGAGAACCCGACGATCTTCGCCTGGGAGATACGCGAGCGCCTGATCTCCGAGGGTGAGTAGCTGTAGAGACCAACCAGAGATATAATTGGAGCTAATCCGGATCGCTGATTGATCGGCGGCCGCTTTTAGCTTTTATCTCGACATCTCCCTGGCTCGATCCGGTTGGTAATTTGTGCCTTGTAATCCCGCCTTGCAGGTGTCTGCACCAACGCCACCGCTCCCTCGGTGAGCAGCATCAATCGCATCCTGCGCAACCGCGCCGCCGAGCGGGTGGCCAGTGAGTTTGCCCGCACCGCCGCCTACGGGCTCTATCCGCCGCCCCCGCATCCCTATGGCAGCTTCACCTGGCATCCGGCCGGCCAAGTGCCCGGTGGCCAGGCGGTTCCTCCGCCGCCACCCCCATCCGCTTTGTGGTCTGTGGCAGCTCCAACGCTGGCCAATCTGCCGCCCAGTGCGGCGAGTGCGGTGCCATCGCCCGGCTGCGGTTCCCTGAGCTCCGCTCATCTCATGGCAGGTGGTGCTGGTGCCGCTGGAGGTTTAGGAGGAGTGCCCTCAAACAGGGCCATCTCGCCCGGCTCCGGCAGCCACGACACCTTGGAATCTGCGGACGAGAACAGGCACATCGATTCGGATTATCTGGACGATGATGATGAGCCCAAGTTTCGGCGAAACAGGACCACCTTTAGTCCGGAGCAGCTGGAGGAGCTGGAGAAGGAGTTTGACAAGTCGCACTATCCCTGCGTGAGCACCAGGGAGAGGCTCTCGAGCCGCACCAGCCTGAGCGAGGCTAGGGTTCAGGTGAGCAGCAGCAACTATAATTTATCTGAAGTCAATTTAAGAGCTTAGAATGCTATATTATATATTTACTGTTACCTTAATTTTCAACTTGGAATCCCTTTCATTGTCTTTTCCCCAGGTTTGGTTCTCGAATCGGCGGGCCAAGTGGCGTCGCCACCAGCGCATGAATCTCCTGAAGCGCCAGCGCTCCAGTCCCGCAAATCCCCTGCACTCGCAGCAGTCCAACGATGCTCCAGCGAGTTCGCCCACGCCTAGCAATCATAGCAGTGCCTCCGCCTCGGCTGCCGTGGCTCCGGCGCCGCCTCCCCAGCAACCGCTGCAGCTCTGCCCCGCGGATCACTCGCCCCAGGCTCCACCGCCATCGGTGATGCTGCACCCATTGCATCCAGGACCTCCCGGTGGCGGCCACCATCACCATCATCCCCTGCACCTGCCCACGCATCCAGCGGCCCTGCAGCTCCTGAGTCACTATCACCAGCAGCAGCAACATCAGCAGCAGCAGCAACTCTCGCCCACGGGTTGCAATCCTGGGGCAAGCCACCTGACAATGGGCGGGGAAAGGAGTGCCTTCCGCAGCCTGGTCAGCTCGCCCTCGGCAGCTGCCTTCCTGGGACTGGCCAGACAGTATGCCGTGGCCGCCTCTTTGACGGTGGCCGAGGAGCAACGTTCCCGACTGCACTACTCCGCCGGCGTTGGACTGAGTGGAGCTGGTGCTGCTGCTGGAGCAGAGGGAGCAGGATCGGGAAGCGGGTTGGCCGGCAGTGGCTCAACCATGACGGTGGACAACTCATCGTCAGACTCGGATGAGGAGATCAACGTGCACGACGATTCGGACGCTGAAATCGAATCGCCGGCGGCAACGGCGGCAAAGGTGGCCCGCCTGTCATCCTCCGATGCGCCGACAACGCTGCAATTCCTAAAGCATGACCGCTAGAGAGGGAGCTCGATGTGGATATATGTAGATGTGAATGGATAGCTGTACATGGGGCTATGGATGTGGACGTGAACGTGGCGGCGACATCTAATTGAAAACTTGAGTTGTGCGCGCCTCTGTGATTGACAGCAGCAGCAGTTGAAATTGCAACTGCCGCGGCACCAACTACTGGGGGACTGGGATGGGATGGGTCGGAGGGCGGTGCGTGTTTGGGTAGTGAAACACGAGAAGCGGCTACATTGTGGGCAAAACAAATCGAAAAACCAAAGTTAAAATGCTGCTCACCTACTTGGCTGCGGTCCGGGGTCGCTGGAAGCACCAGCAGCAGCGAAACTAGCAAAGACAACACTGGCCTGCAAGAGTTTTTGGGGTAAGAATGGGTTGAACTTATTTTCTATGGTCAAAAAGTATACATTTTTATATAAAAAATGTTTAAGAAAAACAATAGGGAAGTTTGAGTAAGTTGTAACCTTATCTAAGCTTGAAAGATTTAAAAAAAATTGTTTTTGAGTAAATACTTTGAAACAAGAATTTTAAAGTTAACAATTAAATTTGGAATTACATTTTTTTATTACATAAAGCCTAAACCTAAAGGAAGCACATTTTTGTTTCAGGATATAAAACTCTGATAAAATGCAGGGCAAGTTTTAATATTGTCTACATAAAAATGTTAAAACAAAAACAATACGTAAGCAATTACTTCTTCCTTTAAACTATGCAATCAAATCAATCATTAATCAAAATACGTGATTCAGAAAAATGTTTGAAAATAGAGACATGAAACGACCAATTAAATTTTGTTGTTAAAAGAAAAGCATTGTAAAATATAATTATAAATCCTTAAACCCATATCTCGCCATTAAGCATCAATTAAGTTCATCCTCTAGTTTCCCCAATAATTGTGTTAAGCTTTGCAGGCCAGTGTAATGGGCGGCATTTGTGTGTGGACACGCTTTAGATTAGCTGAAATTGTAACTAATACTAGGTACGACACACGCTTGTCCCATTTTAATGCACATATCTATCCCAGCTGAACACGAACACGAATCCGCATACGTACGTACCCTCGAGTTATGCATAATTATTATTATATTTGTTCATTCGCCGGCTGCCGACTGCCGACTGCCGACTTACCTCATCACCATTTAAGGCTATAGCATATGCAATATCTCTATATATAATATGTATGTAACTCTAACTCTAAATCCTAGACCTAGGCTAAGCAATCTATTTATGAAATGCGTATTACGTAAGAATTTTGGTTGCGTTTGAACTGATACTTGGTAGAGTATTGTAAGTGTTTGGCTCAAATCAAAAACACAACACAACACAAATCAAAGAAAAACCAACTCCACACGAGTGAGAAACCAATAAAAAGTGCAAGAAATACATATAAATACGAGTAAATAAATCAATTTGTGTGTTTTGCTTTCTTTTGATAACCAGGAAATTGCTTTGGTTTTGACAACAAATACAATTTATTCGTCCGATTTCACGCATAATTATCCATTCTAAAACAGTGACGGGGACAAAACACGGCCGGCCGACGGGCATAAATAAGCATTTAACACTCGAAAGCTTCTTAAAACGTTATTAAATATTAATATAATCAATATTCATTGTGTGCGAGACCGGGGGACCAGTAGAAATGCCGAACGAAATCGAAATCGAAATCGAAAACCAAAATACGCGCATAGAAATCGCTTAAATTTCGAACGTAATGGCCAATATGTCCAAATCTGGTAGATAACATCGACATTTTAATTATAACCAAATGAAGCCGCTCGGCACGGGAGAAGGAGGAGATGTTGATGGTATAATGTGGAATGGTAGAGGTAAGGGTATGGGTTAAGCATGGGCAAAGGTATCCAACTGACCGATTAAAAATGCCGAGCCAAACTAAGCACATAAATCAATGTAAATTATGGTGTTAACAAAAGGCGAGCCGAGCGCGCTCAAATCGCAGGCTTTGGAAGGGATCGAATCGGATCGGATCGTTGACTTTTTTAGGTTGGAACCAGGTGGATGAGGCCTCTCACTGCCTGTGGATGTTGCGAGGCCGGGATTTAAATGAGTTGGACCTTCGCATCTGATAAGAGGAGCAGCGCGGAGCTCTTTCGTGTCGATACTTACAACTCCAGGTTGGGGGATTCGGGATTGGGATCGGGAATCGGGAGTGTGAAGATCGGGTGACGGTGCCCCGAACAAATTCAATTTGCTTGGCTTTTTATGAGCAAATGGCTGCCCCCATCCCCATTCCCATCCCCATTCCCAATCCCGACTTATTCTAATTTAGTGCGGAGCTGCTCGTGAGCATTCCTTTAATAAATTTAAATCACCTTCTATTGAAAAATATTTTCACCTCGCGCCCATAAATTATACATTATACGATATTTATACAGTCCGAGAGGCCCAAACATATATGTATGCGAGTTTGTGCTTCTTTTGGTTTGAGTTCACGGGTGTTCAGTGGTTTCGTTTAGGTTCCAGTTTTGATTCCATCAACCGCCTTGTTTTGGGCAAGGATTGGCAGGAGGATAGCTGCCATGTCGGACTTGATGGACCTGGGACTAAAGTGGCGCTCGAATGAGCGCCATATAACCGCAGTCAAACATTTTTACGATCCCTCCAGTCAGCCAGCCTACACAGCATCTCATGCGAGCTGATCAGTTGGCCACTTGATGAGTCCCGCCGTGTCCTGGCGAGAGATTGTCCGGGCAACATTGTTGCCAAATGTTTTGTGGCCCGCCGTTGGCTCTGAGCAGTTTTTATGGTTTCGGTTGGCGGAAATCGATGAACTTTACCAAGGCTCCATCTATCCTGATCCATCTGTCCACTGTACAAATGGGGGAAGTTTAGGAAAATTATAAGGATGAGAATGTTGAAGATATTTGTAGGTATTTATTTTAGATTTTTAGGAGCTTGATTGACAAGTTAATCCTTCAGAAATTACATAATGCAGTCTATTGAAATTCCATTTAAAATTTTTAATAACTTAAAGGTTAGGTTTGATATTGTAAATATGTTTTTAAAAACAGAAATATAGAAGAATGGCTTTAATGGCTTAATGCATTTTTGGCTTAGTTATGATCCATTAAATCTGCAAGGGTATGTAAACCTATACTTCCCGATGTTAGCTCCATCGCTTATTTACTTAATTAATCCTTAAATGCTGTTTCATGTTTCAAATATTTCTCATCGTGCACTTTCCAGCTATGTGGGGCTCCTCGGGTAAGGAGCCGGTGATAAATCTGTTGGCGAGCCGGCGCAACATTGCCATTGCATACTTCTAAATGGACCATAAACGTGCGAAGTCGCAACACCAGCAATAACTAAGGTTAGTTACGTTTACTAATATGACAACAATGTTGTCTGTGGCCCTTTCCCCTCCCTGGCCCCGTCATCCCCGACCCCCGCTGATGCAAATGTGAGCGAACCAGTGCCAGGGAAGGTAAGACCCAGGCCGAATATCATTCCCAGATTGCGAATGGGTGTCGTTATTCCGCCATTAT
>VNJT01001255.1:0-20961 GCA_008042655.1 Drosophila burlai | reverse complement strand
CACACTGATAAGTAAATAACTTTTGTGTTTTTCACCCGATCTTTACCAGACTTTCGGTATTGATACATGTTCTACATATGCATGACTATGCACAAAAAGAAAGATCTATGGTAATATTTGTGGCTGCAAAACGTTTTTATTGATTTGCGGGGGAGTGGGAGGGAAATTTGTAAATCTGAAACAAACTTGATCTGCGTGCAAAACATTCCGGCCTACATACTGAATTTGGTGGCTCTAGCTCTTATAGTTGCTGAGATCTAGGCGTTCATACAGACGGACAGACGGACAGACAGACATGGCTATATCGACTTGGCTGTTGATGCTGATCAAGAATATATATAGTTTATGGGGTCGGAAATGCTTCCTTCTGCCTGTTACATACATTTGCACATAATTAATATACCTTTGTACCTACGGTACATGGTATGAAAACCCAGCGAAAAGAAGAAGAACAACTTTCTGACTTTTCGCTTTCTCGGGTACTAACATAAGATAAATGTAGCTAGCGAAACCGGAAAAGGCGATGCCAGATATAGAAACAAAACAGCTGTGATTCCGCCTCAAAATAAATTTATTAATTTCGAAAGCTAGATATGGAGGGAAATTCAAAACAAAAAACATTACTCGCAAGGGCCGCTTTTATTGTCCCCAGGAAAAGGTTAATTGTATAAAAGCCGTAATGAAAAGGGTTATTATATGGGATTTAATTCACAAAAGACATTTTAAAAAGGAAAATATTTGCCTTGAGCGAATACATCAGTAAATATTATTCCAATATCGAATCCATTCATGTTTATTATAATTTAACTTTAAGGTTTTCATGTTCATTGTAGTTTAATTTTATAAAGTTTGTTTACATAAATCAGTTGTGCATGCATGTCAGTATGACCCCATTTTCCGTCTTTTCCTTAAGATATTTGGCCACACTGGTTCCCGAGCGAAATATATAGCAATTTCGCTCGGAACTTTTTGAAAGCCAATTTATCTTATGTTAGTACCTAGCTTTTGGCAACATGATGAACCATCAATTGGATTGTAGAGAAGCGCATATATATGGAGTAACTGAACCCCCTTAATATAAGTAACAATATGTAGTCAATAGCCAAAAGTAAAAAAAAAAAATCATTTTAATTAATGAATTTAGTTCTCAAAATATTTTCTATAAAATCAATAAAAATAAACCTTAGAAATTTAAAATTAAATTTTTTTCCGCGAAAATTATTTGAGGCGGAGATCTAGAAATTCGAAAAATACCAAAAGGTTTATCCTTCTACCCCTAGAAACGAATCAAGGGCTAAGCTCACATAAGCGAATACATTGAGTGAGGTGCAAAGCAGGGTATGATCAAAGAGTATAAAGTTATATAGAGAGGGCGTCTACAATGGTTTGACAGCACTACGCTTGTAGGCAAGGGGAAAAAGGGAAAGAGCGAGACGGTATTACTTGTTCTATTTTTAGACTTCGTTTATAGCGACGGTAAAACCCTGTGAGTCCTAAAAAGGAACGAAGATCCTTGAGGGTCTGTGGCTCGGGAAATTCTACGATGGCCCTGACCTTTTCGGGATTCTTTTTTATTCCAGTATCAGCCAACCCTAAGAATTCAACTTCTTTTTTGAAGAATTCGCATTTGTCAAGCTGAATTTACATATTTTCTTCTTCCAGAGTATTAAATATTAACTTTATGTCTTCTAGATGGTTTTCCTCATTTTTGCTAAAGATAATGATGTCTTCGATGAATACGAAACACCTTATTCCTATATGTTCTCCAAGGATATCATCCAGTGTTCGTTGAAAAATTGAAGGGACATTTTTGAAGCCAAACGGTAGTCTGGTAAATTCGTATTTTCTTTGGTTAACTGAGAAAGCTGTTTTTTCGATATCGGATCTCAGTGGAATTTGGTGAAAACAGCTTTTGAGCCCAATGACGGAGAACAACTTTTTCTGTCCTAGTTGTGCAAGTAGGTTGTTAATGTCCTGTATGGGGTATCTGTCTGGAATGGTTAAGTTTCCTATAATCGATTACCATTCTGTTTTTTTTTTTTCTGTCCTGATGCGTCCATTTTTTTTGGGACAATTCATATTGGGGAGTTGTATGGAGACCGTGAGGGTCTTGTCCGCCGACAGAGTTAACGAAAAAGTGTTGGTTGTTTTTGATTGGTTAATTAGCTAATCTTGGTTGAATATAATTTTTGTTGGATCCGGTGTCTATCAGAATTTTGATCATCTCTCCATTACCTGCTTTAGATTGGAAGTAGGGTAACGAAAAGGGTTCTACTCTAAAAAATGTAAACCAGTATATTCTACCTCATCTGTCTCCAGCTCGAAATCTGGGGTTTCTGAATAGTATTCACTAAGTGTTGCTTCGTCAGTTTCTGGTGGTTCGTTGTTGTACTCTGTAACTTGTTGTTGTTCGCTAGAGGTATCTATATGGAAATTTATCTATTTTTTGTCTGGCAGTCCGTTTAGTCCTTGCAGTGGTGGTCTCTTTTCCTGTTGCCCAAATTTTGGGTCTGTTCATGTAGTTTATCTGTTTTATCTGCATACTTATATTTATGTCCATAGGGTCTGGCCTAGGTTGTGGCTTTCGTTCCGATGGTCTTGGTGGCTGTGTTGGCAGGCTGCCAGAGTATTGTTGGTAGTACCCACCATATTGTTGCTGTGGTACATACTTACTCTAGGGGTCTGTGGAACATAAGCCAAGTGTGCAATGAATGGTTGACCTGCGTTTGAAAATTGTTGTGCAGATTTCCTCGGTAGGGGGGTTCTCTACCAGATCCTTCGAATTTTCTTGAATATGTTTTGCCATTATTTGCGTAGTTGGTCCTAAATTTGTGGTTTTCTAACTTCTTGCATAGCTGAAGTGCTGACGGAAGATCTGCGAGCTCTTTGGTTCCCAACCGTCTGGGAAAGTCGCCGTTCAGGCCTCTAATGAAGGTGTCAAGTGCCTTGTCTCTGAAGCATTTGGCAAAGAGTACTTTTGTTCAAAATAAGGGATAGGTGGGTATAAACTTGCTGGTAGAAATCTGCTGTGGTTTGATTTTCTTGTACCAGCGAGATCATTTGGTATTCTAGTTTTGTCACATCGCGCTTATCCGCGTAGTGTGCTGTCAAACATTTTGAGATAGCTGTCCAATTTAGTGAGGTGTTGTAAGACTTCAGGACTGAGTCTGCGTTGCCTGGGTGATCCTATTTTTGATGAATATATTTGTAATATTCTCTACGCTTTTTCTCCATGAGCTAAATTCTCCTGCTTGACCTGAAAATTCCCTTAAACACTTTACTATATCTGGGACTCGGTCTAATTTAATAATATTGTTTATATTGACTGTCTGATCAAGTAGTGGTGCAGTTTCTGAGTCAAATTTTTGGCTCAAAATTCCCTCTACTATTTCCTGAATTTGTGTCTGCATATTTGCTACGTTAAGGGCTTGGTTTACTTCGGGGCCTGTGTTATTATTAAGTAGGGCAGGCCTAATTAGGTTGTTTGGGTTTGGAATGATAATTAAAAATATTGTTTTTTGTATTTTTATGTTAAGGGCAAAAAATTTTTCTCAAAATATTTCTCGTATAGATTTTTTTTGTTTTCAGAATAAAAAAATATTAATTTTTCAAGGTATTTTTATACCATGTACCTACAAAGGTATATTCATTTTGTGCAAATGTATGTAACAGGCAGAAGGAAGCATTTCCGACCCCATAAACTATATATATTCTTGATCAGCATCAACAGCCAAGTCGATATAGCCATGTCTGTCTGTCCGTCTGTCCGTCTGTATGAACGCCTAGATCTCAGCAACTATAAGAGCTAGAGCCACCAAATTCAGTATGTAGGCCGGAATGTTTTGCACGCAGATCAAGTTTGTTTCAGATTTACAAATTTCCCTCCCACTCCCCCGCAAATCAATAAAAACGTTTTGCAGCCACAAATATTACCATAGATCTTTCTTTTTGTGCATAGTCATGCATATGTAGAACATGTATCAATACCGAAAGTCTGGTAAAGATCGGGTGAAAAACACAAAAGTTATTTACTTATCAGTGTGTTATCTATTTGGCAGCTAGCAAAACAACAACAAAACTGATGAGCGCAAGAAACTACTCCCGTGCGCAAAAAAGAGAGAGGGGTTATCTCTTTCTCTATCTTGCACACGCAAGTGCATGAGATAGTGGTGGTTTTGCAGTGAGTGAGTTTGTTTACATTTCTCTAATAGGCAAAAGTCGCGATCAGCTGATCAGCTGTGGTGTTCCCTGGTTACCGATTTTATTTATAATCGGGAGCTAATTCGAGCGGCGATATAATTTGGTACATGTTATATAACAGTCGTTCACGAACGACTGTAGTTTTCTTACTTGTTCATATAGATTTTGTATGTTTTTAAAATATTTTTTCTCAGTAATTTTTGTTGGAAATTTTGTATTTTGTATTTTCACAGTATTTCTCTTTCTTTTAATTTCTTCACTTAATTAACTTACAGCCATCTTTCCCAAAGTGGGCGATAACACCCCCTTGTGGGCGCTGCAGGTCTCAAAGGGGGCGGTAAGAGACCCAGCAAGAAAAGGGGCGTTTCGTTAATATACACAATATACATATATAGGTCACAATAATTAATTCATTTAATTTGAAGTTAAAGTAGTTTTTAAATAGGTGAAAAAATGGAGGCGCTAAAAAATATTTATTCTTAAAGTGGGCAGTAGACAAAATAAGTTTGGGAACCACTGACTTACAGTATAAAATACATAAACACTCTGCAGCGATAGGCTCCAGGCCGATGTGAGTTCTCTTTTTCCAGGATCCGTTCGCGGTGATCTTGGCAGCCAATTGGGTGCTCTTACAGATTTGTTGTTTTTTTTTTTCAAGTTCGCGAACCGGGGCAGCCTATGGGGTGCTCTTACAGGTTATTTTCCTTTTGCGATTTCTCGTAGCGTAGTCAGGGCAGCCTATGGGGTGCACTTAAAGGTTTTTTGTTACGACGAAGGATTTTTTTCACGGCAGGATCCTTTTAACGTTGGGCGCCAGTTAAATAAAAGTGTTTTATTTAGTTATAAAAAGAGTTCTTTATTTGGACCAAAGGTCCGTATTTATTAGTATGAAAAATTGGAACTGAAATTAAATTACAAGTTTGTTGATATTTATACCCCCAGATCCGTCGCTGCCTCTGCCTGTGTCGGTGCCGTTGGCTCCCGTCAGCGTTTCCACGGGAAGCGCTCCAGACGATGATCTTTGCATTTCTTGGTTATTGTAGGTGCATGGCCGGATGCGCGTGCAAGCTTTCGCTACGAATCCTTTTGGTGTTAACTTATATACTCGGCTGGATGTATCCTCGAGATTCGGGCGCATGCGGAAGTAGTGCCCGGCTGCGGCTCGTCGGTGTGAGTGGTGGTCTTGCTCGACACTTGGACTGCCTAGATAAATAATATTTTCGATACTCGCGTGCTACGACAAGCTAGAAAAAACCGGATGGAGAACAACACACACATCAAAATGTCGCCTATAAAAGATTCTGGAGGCCATGGCTCGTCCGCCCTTCCTGTAGTCGCTCCGGCCTCAGACCTTAATAGCCTGAGCGACCCATTTTCTGTGCTACCCAACATTACAAACAATAACAAACAATAAATAAAATAAGATTAGCAGAGAATAAGATAATAAAGAGATTAAAAGAGAATGAATGAAATATGAAGAAAATAAGATGGAGAGAGAAATAAGAGAATAAAGAGAGAAGAACATAACCCTAAAAAAAATCCGAATTCAAATAAAGTGTGCGCGCGCCAATAACAAACGAAGGGGCACACTAGACCAGGGGAGCTGGTCACACCAGTTTCGGGCAGATCGATGAGGGAGCAACGGGCACACTAGGCCTAGCCAGGGCCTATATAAACCGGGCGGCTGGCCTCATATCTTCACTTAGCCGCCGACAGCGATCTGTCGAGATAAGCCCTCCAGTAGTCAGCAGCAAGGTCTTTTGGTAAGCCGGACCAGTAGGTTTGGTAAATTAATTGTAGTTAGCCACTCCTAGTAGTTTGCCTTTTCCCCGTTCCCCCTTCTCCCTCTCGGCTCGGACCTCCGATCCGTCTAATCTCTCTCTTTTTCGGCTGACCTAGCGGTCCCAAGTTAGTGTTCTCTCGCTCTTGCGGCCGACCTAGCGGTCCCCATGTGATTCTCCCTCTCTCGGCTGACCTAGCGGTCCCAAGTTAGGGTTCTCTCGCTCTTGCGGCCGACCTAGCGGTGCCCAAGTGATTCTCTCGCTCTCGGCTGACCTAGCGGTCCCAAGTTTGGGTTCCCGTGCTCTTGCGGCAGACCTATAGGTCCCCAAGGGACTCTCTTCCTTGCGCAGCTGATCTAGCAGTCCCTAAGGGACTCTCCCTCGCGCTCGTGGCCGACCTAGCGGTCCCCGGCGTCGGCCGACCTAGCGGTCCACAGGGAGCCGGTTCTTTCTTCTCTTTCCAGCGCCCAGGACACCCCAAGCCAACGGACGGCAGTCACTCACCCCGGGACTACGTCACACTACGTGAAAAGATCACCAAGATGGAAGGAGAAAAGGAAAGGAAGGCGGACAGAAGAGTGGAAACGGAGATCGTAGACAGAGTACGCGGCTGGGGCATCCGATACCAGGGAACGACCAACCCATTGGAATTCCTGAGCAAGATAGAACAATGGGCAGGTACGGTAAACAGGAGGACCAGCTGGTACAGGCGATGCCCTTTATTCTGGAAGGAGCCCCCACCGACTGGTGGAACATAACGCCATTCAAGATTACAACATGGGCGCAACAAACGGCGGAGATGCTGGAATATTTCTAACCACCGAGATACGACGAACAACTGCAAAACCAGATATCACAGTTAAGACAGCGGGAAACCGAAGCCGTGGGGGAATACGCAATGGGACTGCGGAAACTGATGCGGTTTACAAAGTTATCGGAACAGAAGAAACTCGATCGAAGCAAGATAAAGCTGTATACGCGGAGATCCGGGTTCGCTTCCCTAACGGAGTTCCTAAAACTAGCGGAGGAAGTGGAATAGATAGAGGCGGCGGAAAATCATGCCGGCGCCAGCCAGGCAGCACAGCAGCAACTCAGAGCGGAGATCTGCATGCGATGCGGAGGCACGGGACACGCAGCGCGAGCATGTAATAACCCGCCGAGGTTGTTCTGCTGGGTATGCGGACGAAACGGGATAAGAACGACCGAATGCTGCAGATCAGGGCCGGAAAACGCAGGAAGCCTGAGCAGCTGGCAGCTCAGGCGAGAGGAATAAAGCCAGCGTCAGGGGAACAACTAAGCTGCTACGGATTCCAGATAGTGGCCTGAATAAGAATCGAAGAACAGTGGGCTAAGGGAGTCATAGACACCGGAGCATCCCGGAGTGCCATAAGCAAGCGGCAGTACCAGGATCTAAGGAGACAGGGCAAGTGGAAGGGGTCCATGACCGAGATCACGCTAGCGAATGGAGCAAGTCAGAGGACGGTGCGGAGATTCGATGCTAAGGTCCAGTTTGGGGGGAGATCGTTTACGATAGACTTCATGATACTGGAAAGAGTGGCAGGTGGAATCTTGCTATGCATGGATTTCCTAGCGAAGGCTAGCAGCATCCTGAGGTGCGGAAATCTGGACCTGGAAATCACAGCGGCAAGGAAGAGCGAAGACGAAGAAGTCCAACCGGAAGAGGACAGACCGGATAGCGCAGGAGAGGAGCCGTCGGAGGAGGAAGTGCTAACTTTCCTGGATGAACAAAGGCAAGTATTCGAGAACATGAGCGGTGTTAGTAAAATCACGGAGCACGGAGCACACGGATGACAAGCCGATAAAGCAACGGAATTATCCACGAAACCCGAAGCAGCAGGCAGTCATTAACGAACAGGTGAACGAGTTATTGAGACTGGGGCTTATAGAACCTTCACGCAGCCCGAACAGCCCACCGGTAGTATTAGTAAAAAAAGAAAGCAATGAATGGAGAATGTGTATAGACTATCGCAAACTGAACGACATTACGGAAAAAGATGCCTATCCGGTACCAAGGATGAATTTCATTCTGGACCAACTCAGAGAGGCAAAAGTCATCAGTACAATAGATCTGAAATCGTCCCGATTCCTATTGTCAGATTCCGATGGAAGAGAATAGTCGATAGTACACGGCATTCACGGTACCCGGTCGGGGTCTCTTACAATGGAAGATAATGCCCTTCGGACTGACCACGGCACCGCCAACGTTCCAGAGGGCCTTGGATACGATAATAGGACCGGAGATGGAACCGTTTGCCTTTGCATATCTCGACGATATCGTGGTCATCGGGAGAAGTAGGCGTGAGCATTTCGAGAAACTTAAGGAAGTGTTTAAACGGTTGCAAGGGGCGAACTTACGGATCAACCCGGACAAGTGCCACTTCTTTCAGAAAGAACTGAAATATCTAGGACACGGGGTGAGCGACAATGGAATTCGAACGGACCCCGGAAAAGTAGCGGCGATCCAGGACTACCCGACCCCAAAACCACGAAAGAAGTCCACAGTTTCTTAGGGATGGCATCATGGTACAGACGATTCATACCTAGCTTCACCGAGAAAGTGGGAGCCCTGCAAAGTTTACTCATGAAAGGGCGGAAATTTGAGCGGAATGAGGAGCACCAACGGCCATTCGAGCGACTCAAAGACAGCTTAAAAAAGGCCCCAAAACTGGCATGTCCGGACTTCACGAGGCAGTTTAAGCTACAGTTAGCGAAGCAATGGATTGGATAGACGTGAAACGGAGAGGAATGGAGAACAAAACGGGCGAGCAGGAGTACCGCCTAGAAGGGGAAAGAATGTACAAACTAAGTGGGAACAAAACGGATCCACAACCTTGGAAGCTGTGTGTTTGAAGGGGGGTGGCTTTAACCTGAAATGCACTCGATAAGAAAAACACGGAGGAAAATATTCGGGGTATTACGCGACGTGCGTCTTAATTTATGTAATGGAAATTTGGTACTAAACAGAAGAAGGCTTAAAGTTAGCTTGGGGAGAGCGGATTAGAAGCTCTATGCACGAAAGTGCAGTGGAAGAGGGAGAGAGAGAGCGAGTGTACGGGATCACACTGCCTCCTCACACGCCCTTCTGGCGTGAACACTGTGCGTAACAAAAGAGGAAATCGCACTGATACTCCTAGAAAACCACAGCACGGCGGAAACGGGGCACTTGGGCACGTTTAACACGCTGACAAGGGTGAGGCATCACTACTTCTGACCGCGAATGACAATAGACGTCAAAAAGCTTGTACGGGAATGTAACTGCTGCCAGCAGTATAAGGTGTCACAGCAGAGAAAGGAAGGACAAATGCGGACGAAGTTCGCGAAAACGCATTGGGAGACGGTATGTGTTGATTTTGTGGGACCCCTACCCAGAACAAAACACGGAAACAAGAAACTGTTGGTGATCGTAGATAAGTTCTTGAAATGGGTGGAGCTTGCAGCGATACGCAACGTCCTCGCCGGACGTTCGTGCTCACCGCAGGAGCCCGTTCCAGACCCGAGGCAAAGATCCTGGCGAACTTCACACTTTCTATCTTGTACATTTAAATCAATAAATAAGACCTATACTCAATTACTACGTATTTCCCACCGACTTCTAATCTGGGACCGGGTGACTTGCTGTTTCACCAACCACCTCCGACCCAAATAAATATATGACTAACCGGCACAACTTTTAATTTCGATTAAAACATTATAATTTTATTCCTTATATTTAGATACAAATGATCTTAAAAAAAAACGTAAAACCAATTGAAACATGAAATAAAATTGGAATACAAACAATAGGTGAATGAATCTTAAGAGAGATAGAGAAAAAATTGCTAGCTCGAAGATTCGACATCCGTTACGGCCTCCGCCAGCTCTCAGGCGTCATTTCTGCTAATTAAGGGGTTACACCACTGTAAAAACAAAAAAAAAAACATATTTTCGAAATTTGTGTAGGTAAACACAATGGAGTTATTGAAATTCTGTAAAAAGTATTTTATCAATATTAAACTACAAAAAAACATACATTTCAAGTAATTAAAAAAAAAAAAGGTGACTCCGCAGCAGTTCTGCGGTGCCATATTTTTTCTCAGATGGGTCCACGGCCGGAAACGTATCTTCTACACTTTTTGATCTAGAACAAAAAATTAAACATTTACTGAATCCATATTGTTGTCCGCAGGGGTTTTTTTTAAATTAATTTTTCGTAAAATGGCGGCAGTTTAAAAAAAAATTCACAATTTGACCATGAAATTCATTACATTTTTATTAAAAAAAAAAAAAAACTACTCACTTTTTCAAAAAACCCCTACGTATTTCCCTGCGGACAACAATTTCAAACGTACTGTAAAAATTTGGAATCGATCGGTAAAGATTTGTTCGAGTTGTTTCCGGCCAGCTCAAAAAAAGTGGTTTTGAGATAAACGCCTTTTAAATTTTCAGTGGCTGTAAAATCGTATATAAAATCGTGAGAGGTCCTGCGGCAGAACTTGAAATTCAGGCATGTACAAATTTTTCCCGGACTTAATCTTTTAGTATATCATTCTTAAGACCCTAAATGACCTTTAGCAATAAAATTTTTTTTTTTAATTAAAAAAAAAATTCTACAGTGGTGTAACCCGTTAAGCCGAATGGATTACTCTTTCCTCAACATTTGCTCATCTCACAAGACAGAGATATCAGACAGAATTACTTGTGCACCTTAAATCGTTTATGCATTTATTTTATTTCAATTCAATTCTTATTTATCTTTTTTTTTGTAGAAGGATAAAAAATACAAATGACACTGAGCAGTTTCACTCACTCATTTATTTACCAACTTCCAACGACGAAAGCTCTTTCCTCGTGGCTAGCTGTGGAGGAAAAAAGATATAAAGGCCCCTATTTTCCCACTGTCACCTGGAGTCGGAAGCACAATTATTTTGTTTCGAATTGCTTTTACCAGAAAATTAGGAGCATCGTTAAGGGAAATAGTGATCTTTGAACTCGAATCCACAAAATAATCTACATACCCTTTTAATGTGACAAAATTTATCGAATCGGACGAATTTATTATTATTATTTGAAATAACTATATTCAACTATAGTAACTACAATTCTCTACTCGCTGTGCCTGGTGCTGGAATTGTATCCCAGTAAACCTTATTCATCCGCATTAATTTCTTTAGGCACAACCGGTCCGAGGGTACTTACATTTAAACCCGCCGATGTCTGTGAGGAGCCGGTTATTGAGAGATCTGATTATCACCAGATAAGAATAATAATAAAAAAGGGTTACTAAATAGAATTATTACATTTAATGTCCATCTTTACACTTTGTTTTCTTCAACTTTATATTCTGCTATATGTTGAAGCAGGTAAATCACTTTTTGAACTGGAATGCCTTAGCAGTCCCTGGACAATTATAATAATATATATAATAAATTTCATCTCGTAGGGTATATCTAGTAATCTAATCTTATAAGTAGTAAGCTTACAAAAGTAAGTTTTATGAGCTTGGGTTGTTGATTGCATCTACTTATATCTATATTTACCACTAAGATCTAGTTTTCCATCATGACACATTTATGTATATATATAAAAAAATAAAAAATAAACTAAATGTTAATTAATTACACTTAACGTTTTAGGAAATATTGTATTATCTATGACAATGGAAAAGAGTATTCATTTAATCTGGTTTGAAGTGTTTAAAATAAAATTAAATAATTTAAAATATTTATATAATCCTACACAATAATGTAATGTGGAGTTTAACTTAAAACGCTTTTTGGAAATAAAGTAATATTTCCGCAACATTTTATTTTATGAATTCGTATTGTTTTTTTTTTTATTAAATTACTTTACTAGATATTTTTGTAGTAAGCGAGCCCATTCTATACTCCGAACTAAGTTACAAAGCCGAAAAATGACAAAGAATGATTAAACTAAAATACGTTAACTGACCATTACTCCATTTTAATTTGATGACTTATGAGATAATAAATTATAAAATATTTTTGCATTCTAGTAAGCCGAATATATTTTTTATTTTATATATATTATGTAGTGGCGGCGGTAATCATTCAGACATGTAAATTTAAATATCTTTATCATTTTTATTTACATGTGTGCTCTTCGAGTACTTTTGTACAAACTTGACATTTAACCTGGCAACACCAGTGGAACTTGCAATTGCAGCGTTCGTTAACTATAATATTTTTTGTATTATAGCCCCGCCCACAGCAAAGTATGGCACAGCTTTCTAGTCCGGATGAGTTCTTACGGCAAACACGTCCATGAGTACCTTTTGAAATTGTTAATGTAATTGCAATTGCGGATATCCGAAATAAATTCAATATATTTACCTGGCCAGTGTAACATGTTACTAGTTCGACACCAGTCCGGACTTTCCTCCAAATAAACAAGATCATGGGCTGTTGGCACGTTAAATTGCGAATCTTTTAGCTGAAGCCGTCCACGTTTGTTAATCTTTACTTTCGTTGCTTGCTCATATTTCCCATGAAGATAGTCACCTGAAACGGGTTACGCAGGGTTATAAAATCAATCCAAATAGCATCTTAACATAAAAGTGACAAAAACTTCGGCAAGGCAGACCCCAGAGACTCCGCGACCTATGTCTTATTTCAGGCGGAGATCTAGAAATAGAGACGAATCAAGGTTGAGCGAGTGTACCTAAAAGGCCTATGCTCACACAAGCGAATACATTAAGTGAGGTGCAAAGCAGGGTATGATCAAAGAGTATAAAGTTATATAGTGAGGCGTCTACAATGCTTTGACAGCACAACGCTTGTAGGCAAGGGGAAAAAGGGAAAGAGCGAGACGGAATTACTTGTTCTATTATTAGACTTCGTTTATACCCTGCAGAAAAACAAAAACAAATTACAAATTAAACGGAGCCCCCGTTTAGCGAAGTTCGAAACAAAGTAGGCGCAACAAAAATCGACATGCGCTCGGCTACTGCCGATCTCTCGCGAAGTTCGGACTGCATATTTGTTTGTTTTCGAACTGACTCGGAGCAGCGGTTTTCGACAGTTCGGATACTAGAGATAGATGGAAATGGTGGGAAGTGAAATAGGAAAAACTCAGTCGAAAACAAATTATATTGGGTCGACGTCAGAATACCCTTTTTAAAATAAGTTGTAATATTTATAAATCTAAGTTCATATTTAATTAATTATTATCTATTTAGTCGTATGGTATTTTAGCATATTTATTAAACATTTGCTTTGGGCAAAGGGAAAATTTTTATATTTGATATTCTGAATTAATAAGTGGAAATTAAGACATTGTTTTGGTCGTGCATACCCTGACACGAGCCAGGATTTTCGGTCTTCGATTTTCTCTCGCTTCTCCTAATTTTCTTTGCATTTAGAGTTGACTGTTGCTGCATTCAGAAGTGTTTTGCGTATTAGTTAAAGTTGCGTAAAAGTAAAATATTATAATGAAGTAAGTAAAGTTATTTGTGTTTAATTAATAAATTAATTTGCAGATTTGATCTTAAACCTGGTCACGCCTATATGAACGGTACGTATGTATATTTGTGCAAAATATTGCAGTGTTCAATTTGATTTTAACATTTATTTAGTTTATTTACAGATAGCATTAGTCTGGTAAAGAGACACCCGCCGGCAGAGAAGCTTGGGATCTAGTCGGACACCTAGATCGTCAACAAGAGTTATTCTTTCCAAAGCGCATTCATTAAGCATATACATATGTTGCATACTGGGGAGTGACACGTGAATATGTCATCAGTTTGCATTTTGAGCTGTTGAGATTTAATAAGTTAACACTACACCATGCCTCGAAGTAATCAAGATCGGATTGTAAGTCTGACTGGCATGAGCCATTCTTAAACAGAACCTTTTCAGTCCTGTGACTCAAATAACTCTAAAGCTAATTAAAGAGATCTGTAGGAAACCCTATTAAATTGAGCTTCCTTACAAGAAGAAAATGATTAACCAAGTCAAAGGCTTTACTAAAGTCCGTGTAAATCACATCGGTCTGAAATTTACGTTGGAAACCCCTAATCACAAATAAGGTAAGTTCCAAGAGATTTGTAGTGGTCGATCATCGTCTCATAAATCCATTTTGACATGGAGAAATTACGGATCTGCACAAGTGCTGCAGGTGAGGAGTAATTATATTCTCGAAGAGTTTTGGAATTGCCGAGAGATTTCTCTGTAGTTTCAGCATCCGACTTGCTACCTTTTTTATGCAGAGGAATAATAAATGATTCCTTCCAAATAAGGGGAAATTCTGATAATCCTAAAGATATGGTAAATAATTTGAGAAGGGGGTTACACAGAGCCTCGGCACAATACCTGAGTACACAGCCCTGTATTCCATCGGGACCCGGTGCATATACTGGCTTTACACGTTGAAGATCTAGCCGAAGAGAGCTTTCGTCTAGGATAGGACTAAAAATTAGGTTCGATCTGGGAATAGGGAAAGAATACGTCTGGTTTATCTGGTTTAAGGAAGAATAAGTGGTTTTAAAAAACTAAGCAAAAAGATCGGCCTGATCCGAGTTTGCTGAAGAATTTTTAAATAAGAGCGATGAGGGGTATAGGTTTGGTTTACGCTTGGTGTTAACAAAATTATAAAACTGTTTCGGTCCTGTGTAAACTGAAACCTACCTACCTACCTAAACCAAGGTGGTTTACTAGAGACAGACGGACAGGTTAACGGAACACAGGATAAAAATAACGAGTTCATGACACTGTAAAAAATGTCTACGGCGGCTGCCATGTCAGTACACTTGTACAGATTTGACCAATCAAATTCGGATATTAGATTATTTAGCGTATGAAAGTTAGCTTTACGAAATCAACGAACCTTATTGGCTAAACAATCTGATTCATTCTTTAAAACCGTCCCCGTATCGATAGTTACTTCGAAAGTGGGATGGTAAGGACCTTCAGGTAGCGTCAATGGAGGAACTCTAACTAAGTCAACACCTAGAGGATCAGAGACGAAACAAAGATCCAATAAGCGGTATAAGGAATTTAGGACAAGGTTAACTTAAGACAAGGATATGTCAAGCAGGCTATCAATAAGGTCATGCTGTGCCACAGTCTGAAGGACATTTGACACACCATCAAATGACCAACGAGCTCCAGGTATAATGAAGTCCCCTAGAGTTTCTCAGGCCGTTCTTCAAGCCGTTTCCAATAAATTGGCTCCTCAGCCAATGGTGGAACGTAGGAACAAGTTATGTAAATAAATCTACCTGGAAATGATAATATTACACAAATAAATTCATTATTGGTGACATTGTCAAGGGCAACCAGTTCAGAGATAAGGGAGGAGTCAAAGGCTATTAAAACTCCACCTCCTCGCTGGACAAGACGGTCCACCCTGTAAATTGTGTACTTACAAGAAAAAATCTCAGAGCTAAAGATCTTTGGCTTTAACCAGGTCTCAGTAAAAACAAAGCTGTCAGAATACATTTCCGATGGCTTGCGTAAGCCTCTTGTATTCTGATAGGAAAGTTGGAAGGAAGTGGTTAGTTTTTTGAGACTCAAGGTGTTGAGGTGGTCTTTGCAGTGGTCTTTGCGTTTTGTGCCGGTATAGAGAGTCGTACTCCCACTGGCCGCTTTTTATTAGTTTTAACTCGAATTCTTTAACTACAACGTGCTTGGGTCAGAAGTCACCAGAAGAAATTGTGTCAAAGAAGTTCGGGTAGACGCTAATTTAAAAATACGAGATGGGTCTGGCATAGGAAAATTTAACCTTTTCCACTTGTGACGCGTAGACGCGCACAAATACGGTTTTATTATATCTAGGGTTAATAATATAAAGGATAGAAAGCATAAGAGGAATAAGAAATGGAATTGATATAGTTGAATTTAAATAAGTTGCGCCAACGATGAGCGAAGGGTCAAACTGGAGCTGGTCACACCCGGATCGGCAAATCTTAGAACAGGCGACGGGCACACTAGGCTACGCCGGGGCCTATATAAAGCGGGCGGCTGGCCTCATTTCGCCACTCAGCAGCCGACAGCAGTCAGTCGAGGTAAGCCTCCAGTAGTCAACAGCAAAATAATTTTGGTAAGCCGGATCAGTAGGTCTGGTTAATACATTGTAGTTAGAAGTAGTTTGTAGTTAGTAGCTTTCTCACTCGTGGCAGACTTAGCGGTCCCCGACTTAGGTCTTTCTCTCTCTCGCGGCTGACCTAGCCGTCCCTAAGTTAGGGTTCTCTTGATCTTGCGGCAGACCTATCGGTCCCCAAGTGTCTCTCTCTCTCTCTCGCGGCAGACGTAGCGGTCCCCGAAATATTTTTCTCCTTGCTCTTGCGGCCGACCTAACGGTCCCCTAGTGACTCTCTCTTGCTCGTGGGTGATCGAACGGCCCCCGAGCATATTAATCCTTCCCGAGGACATCGACGACCCGGACGAGAGGGACACCCCGGCCCCGAATCACGGCGTTCCAGAGCGACGAGATCCGACAGGACATGAACTCATGCTAAATTTGTAAATTTTAAGATAATAAAGATTAAGATATTTTACGACATAAACTCCAGTTTTCTACTTTGGGCCTGGGCCTGGGTTTCAGCAACCACAACTGAACCAAATAAATTTCTGCGACGACCCCCTGGGCCACCCCTGAGCCGACCAAACCCCGACTAACCGTCACACACTTTAAAATTTTCGGCTTGGATTTTGCCTTGAATATAGGCAAGAACATCTTTTGATGCGAGGTCAGGGGCAAGCCGCGAAACAAATATTGGTTTCGTCGGTAGAATATCTGTGAGGGTCTTTGGTAATGCCTGAGCAGGTCAGGGGCAAGACGCGAAACAAATATTGGTTTCGTCCGTAGAATATCTGTGAGGGTCTTTGGTAATGCCTGAGCAGTCTGAGGAGTCACCGTTTGGGACATCGCAGGGGACACAACGGAAATCACTGGCGGACCAGTTGCCATTTGCACCCCCTTCCCCTTTCAGTTATCGAATCTATTATTGTTTCCGATCTCAAAACCGTTGCGCTTGGTATTGGGGTCGGGGGTTGTGCCGTGGTGGTGGTCCCGACGATTCACACAGTTGCTGCCGACCAGCAACCGATTTTTTGCGCTTCGGCGAACGTCGGATGGGATCCGAGCAGATGGAAAGAAGGTGAAAGCAAAAAAAAAAAGCCTCCACCCACGAATCTGAAAGAACTCAAAAGCTTCTTAGGAATGTTCTTAGGAACCTCTGACAAACCTCACGAGGGGAGAGCATGCTCAAATTAAAGCGTCCCAAACCGGACTCATTTCAATCTCACTCGACGAGGAGGCCATAAAGGCTTTCGACGACCTTAAAAACACAATACCGTGGGCCATCGAGGCTTGGCGGCGACGGAATACGAGACGGTACAACTAATTGGACCGGCAAATGCAGTACAACCCATAACTTTAAATTACTTAAGATTGGATTTACAGAATAAAGATTATAACGTTGAACTAAAACTTCGTTGCCATTTGTTCTTGGGAGCACACACTTGGAACATTACCTCGGAAGGAGCTCAACCTCTATGGCGAGATACAAGCCTGTTCTCAGACGGACTTGCGGAGTCCTTCCCCAGGACTTAACTTATATATGTATGAAGGGAGGAAGGTATACAAGGTAAAGCTGCTGACTGTGTTCAACTTGGTGGGCCCCAGTGTGATCCTTGTCCCTGCTTTCTTGAAGTCGACGCACTACCTCCACGCGGTTTTCCTTAGATTATAACTTAGCATCCGCTGAGTTATAAACCAAAGTGCACGACGGGATCCTAATCCTTAAATTAGGTTTTGGCGTAGGACTTAATATCCACCCAAGGAAAACATCACATCAGTGAAGAATGCAAGAGGAGCCTCGGATAGATACCCGAAAAACGTTGACGGAAGATTCAAAAAGAATAATGATCTGAGAGTATGCACTTGGAATGTACGCACATTGTACAGGAGAGTGTCATTAGGAAAGCTGGAGTGCATAGAGGGGGCACAATACTGGGACAGAAATGTGTCCAGCTACTTGGTTACGCTGATGATATTGACATCATTGGTCATATTAAGGGGGGTTTCTACCTTGTGTGGTCGAAAAAACGTGCTTTTTATTGAAATTTTTTTCGTGGAATGTATTGAAGATAAACACTAATAATTTTTTTCAGGTATATCTACAAGTTTATTGTTCAAGTAAATAAAGTTTCAAATAGAAATATGCACATGGGGGCGGGGGGTATGGGGCAATGAGCAATGGAACGCATTTTTAGCACTCACGGAAGTCCTGCTGCTGCCCCAAATGATCTGAAACACAAAAATTAAATATATATTCTTACTTTGTATACTTTTGTGCTTGGCTGGTACCAGAATTGCGAAAAAAAAAATGAAAATTGAAAAATTTATGCGATTTTAAATGAAAAACTCTATTTTTACGCACTTTTTTCGATATTAATTATTATATAAAATAAAATTTATGCAATATTTTTTAAAGATTTTGGTACCAGCCATGGATAAGCCTCTAATACACAATACTTTAAAATTTCGTGGCGATTGCTCAACTCGTCTGGCTTGAATCACTTCCGCAAGGTCAAAAAATGTCGTTTCGAGTAAAACGCGTTTGAAGTTTTGTTTCAGTACCTGTTTTAAGGTGTAGGTACTCCCTGTTTGAAGGCGTAGGTTCCGTAATTCTTAAGATAACCAATTGAAATTTTGGGAGCGGACTCTAGAAACATATATCAATCCAAAAATGCAAAAAAAAATCGATTTTTTCGACCACACAAGGTAGAAACCCCCTTAAGCGTGATGTGACGGCGGCTTTTGGAGCTATTGAAAGAGAATCGGCTAGTGTTGGTCTTGCAGTGAATATGGGCAAAACAAAGTTTATGGTGTGCAGTAACCGAGAGACGCGGCGTCTTGACTCTCATCTTACTGCTGGAGACTATGACTTTGAGTCGGTCAAGGACTTTGTCTATCTAGGAACTGCAGTGACCAGCAACAACGATGTCAGCCTGGAGATCAAGCGGAGGATCACACTTGCCAACAGAAGTTACTTTGGGCTCAGTAAGCAAATGAACAGCAGAGCCCTCTCTCGAAAGACGAAGCTAACCCTTTACGAGGCACTCATCATCCCACTGCTTCTATTTGGTGCGGAAGCCTGGACGGTGACGCAGTCAGATGCAGCTGCTCTTGGTGTCTTCGAGAGAAAAATCCTTCGCAAGATCTTCGGACCTGTTTGCGTTGGCGGAACCTACCGTATCAGGTGGAACGATGAGCTGTATGATCTATATGGCTATGTGGACATAGTCACGTTGGAGAGACCAGATGGACAGGACAGAGAAGGCAAATCGTTCATTAGGCTGTACCCCGTTAGGGGTGTTTATGCCATATATATATGACAAATTGACATAAACATAAACATAGCGAATGCACACTGTACTCAGTGTTATGCATAAATAAATACAATAAATACAAATATATTAATGCACTTATTTTATAAGTCAAAGACCCTTGCAATGGGCTATCTAAGTGCTGAGTCCGCATTTCATACATGCGCGGCATACGTGAACATAATACCTTCCCTCTACCTCAGCGACCCTTTGCCGTCGCTTACTTATATGTATATGCATATAAGCGTCGCAGCGCTGCAGCCTACGCCGGCAGCGCTGCTACCTGAATTAGGCTAAGAAACCTTTTGTATGAATAATTTAAGATATTAACAAATCTACATTCATTGGAGCGGGACCTTCCCTGCTTCAATAATAAAAACAAAATCTATTAAATTGAAACCAAGAAAAGTGTTTTCTTCTTCATGGCGATCCTGCCAGGTGGTAGAGAAAAAGCGCTGGTATACGATAATATAAATTGGGAAAAGTGTGTTAGTTACAAAAGAACAAGGCTTTGTTTGTGCAGTCACATCCATACCATACGTGGTGAAGAGCCCCATCCTGCTCGAGGTGCCCTTGCTCTATACAAAATATGACGGATCTAGAGAGGACAACTCGAAAAAAACCCGTAATAACCGGTGTTACCATACCGTTCCCCTGTGATGAATGGCACTACGTAAGTGTGTCTTTTAACGGTGGCTTCCGGATACCTGGCACCTCCTGTCGTATAAGCGCCCGATCCGGGGCATGAGGCTCTGCCCGGGGGATACCCTCCATCCTCAATACTCGTGAGACCAACATATGGAGACCAACAACAGTATAACTGAAAGGCTGCTCAAGCACCCCCAAATCGATTGAAATCGAACTCACTCGGGAGCCCGAAGAAGCCATGGACATCTGTTCACAAGGCTCTGGCACCGACACCATCACCGGGAAACGTGGAAGATCGGCCAACACGACCCCAAAAGAGGTGTCGACAAAGAGAGGCAATGATAAGAACCGCGGCACCTAGTGCCCAGACGAAGGGTGATGCAACTGTTGGCTGGGCAAGCAATACGGCAGCCACCCCAAATTGGTGCCATGGCCTCCTACAGGGACGTTGCCAGCTCGGCGGAGATGGCAATACTCCCTGCCGATTATCCAAACAGTCTGCTGACGACGCACACTGGACGGAAAGATACAGATACGTTGCAAAAATCAACTTTTTGATGACAACGGATCGTAAAATTTGTTATTGCATTCGACAGGTAATAGTTCAAAAGGGTTGAATCCAAAAAATTATTCAAATCGGTCCAGTATTTAAGAAGTTGCAGGTGTTCAAAGTTGAATCTTTTTTGGGTTGCAAAGAAAGAAGGTAGTTTTTAAGAAAATCCCGACTTTGAGGTCAATTTTTAGGTAAAATATGTAACCGACCTGCATGGTTATAGTCTCTATCGAAAAGGTCATCAAATCCCTGTAAAACCCAGGTAGAATAAATTAATAATATTTTTCGCACGTGCAGGCATACCTGTTTTACCGAAGTACTGATTTTCACCTATTTTTCAACTTTGATGGAAAATTAAAAATAGAACTTACACCGGCTTATGGGTTTGGCGTATGAGGTGTTGTTCCTGAATATGTTCTTTATCATATTC